>JAHWXV010000168.1:0-18593 GCA_024586415.1 Phrixothrix hirtus | reverse complement strand
GACTTAATATGTATGCAAAATTTCAGCTGTCTATATCAATAAACAAACGAGTTATCGATATTTGATCAGAAACAGACCTTAGTTTTCCATAGTGCGGCGTTGCAAAATATAGACACGACGTGTTCTGTCTTCACCGAGTTCTGCTTTTCTCATATATTTGATCGCGAAACCTGGCAGTGGCGGCCGCCGTGTACGTAATTTTTGCCGACAGTAATCAGAGACGGGACTTCGGTATAGCAGCGCTAGCGTGCGCTCGCGACCTTTCTTGCCACTCAGTACAGCTAAATGTCGCGCCGTCTAGCGTCGTTTTCAGATCGTTACAGAGCGACTCGCCTGCAGACGACAAGATATTGTCGGTGACAGGTAATTTCTGTGCAGCGTAGTTGTGCCTCCACTATCAGCACAACTCGACTCGACGCCGAGAGACGCTTGGCGTCAGGCGCAAACAGTTACCGTGCAACTTGTTTGTGGTCGACTCAAGATCGATTAAGTTATAGGTTCGGTGAAGATAACGCGGGGGACGCTCGGTCACGAGGACATCTGGAGTTACGTTATTCTATGCATCGGGCTACCCCCGTTGCAGAGAAATTCGCAACGGAACGAAGGTCTAGACTTGGGATATATATAAAATTAGATCTCTGGTTTACGGCGCTTTTTATCGGATTCTTAATTTGAGGGGTACTCAGGATTTTTGCAACCTCGGCGAGTCCATAAGACGTTACGAAAAGATCGTTGCAAAATTTAACTACAAAATAGGTTGACTTTACAGAGAAGCTTTTAAGATCTAGCGGGGTTATGCGTAGAGCAATATCTCGCATCGTATGCCACATAGACTGTTTTTTGCTCGGCAAAACCATCTTATTTATAGTTAAATCCATATTCTCGTTCTTTATTCGGCGACTATGGATTCCGACGGTTTTCTCTGTCTGCTATCTAATCGTTTTGGATAACATTTGCTTTAAACAAATTATTACATGACATAATGCAATGTTGCGTAATTTTATTTAATTACTTTTCTTTAATTAATTAATATTTAAGGTAACTGATATTGTTGCTATGTCAATTGTTTCGGTTGTCATTACAACCTCAATTAATTTCGGACGGTAAACGGTGATTTATTGCTTGCGCCATGTTGTGCAATTTTGACTAATTATCTTGTAGCTTATTTTATACAAGATTTTATTGGTTCATTGATTCGGTCTGGAAGAGCTGTTGATGGACCAATTATTTTTTAAACAATTCTTTTGTCTGAAATAAGTTAAATCCATACACTCCCGCATTGTATTTATTTGATACCCTTTCAAAGTTTGTTTTGTCTTTATTCGTCTTAATTATTACACTTCCGGAATCATTACTATTGCGAATATACGTGAACTCTCGGAATTCAATTAGATCGGGTGTCGCGATATTACTACAGTTCGACGGGAAACGTCACACAATGCCCAACTGTCTGTTACTATTTTATTAACTAGATAATATTTTTAAAATATCTTTCAAATATTTTTCAACAAATATCGACTTCTACTACTACTACTACTACCAATCATGCCATTCCCTTAGCGGGGTAGGCAAAACCCAATATCAAGCCTCCACCTTCTCAACCACCGCATGCACCCATGCACCAACCCCCTCTCACCTATATCGCTACCACCACCCTTCATCACAACTCCCAGCACTATACAGTATCCACACCATCCTACTATTACCCACTAATTCACTATCACTACTATCACGCATTTTCTACCTTTCTCTATTCCTGTCTGTGCTTATACACTTCTTTTGCTTCCATTAAATTTATACAACGTTTTTGGCAATCTCTCCTATTCTTTGTACTCTTTACTCTCTTTCCTTTTATAATTTTTTCAATCATATTCAGCCATCTCTTTTTCGGTCTACCCCAACCTAATTTTCCATACATACCTGCCTCATATATTCTCTTTGTTAAGCGCTCATTACTCATTCGTTCAACATGTCCAAACCATCTTAACGTGCTTCCTTCGTACAGTTCAGGTAGTGTCTCCTTGATCTGGCACGTATCCATCACCAATTCATTCCCTACTCTGTAACGTCTCGTTTTGCCACATGCAGCTCTTAGGCACCCAATACTTACGGAATTTATTTTACTCATATGCTTCTTCTAACGTACCCAAGTCTCACTTCCCTGTAAAACAGTTGGAACAAATACACTGTTGTACACAGCTTTTGTTGCTTCCATACTTAACTGTTCAGTCTTGGTTACTGACCACATGCTGCCAATTATTTTCCTACCTGCATTTACTCTGTCTTCAATTTCAGTATCTACTCGCCCATCTTTCGCAAACATTCTGCCGAGGTAAACAAACTTATCCACTTGCTCAATTATCTCGTTACCAACATCAGCTAACATATTTCCTTCTCACCTTCCTTATTGAAAACAATTACCTTTGTTTTGCGACAATTGACTTTCAAATCCCTTCTTTCACTCACTTCTGCAAATTTATTCAACATTCGTTGCATTTGGCTCATACTTTTAGCTACTAGTACTGGACCATCTGCATACATTAGTACCTTTACATCTTTACTGCCTATATTTATACCACTCAAGTCCTCACATGCACTTCTCACGCATTTATCCATAAATATATTAAACAACCAAGGAGATATCACACGTCCTTGTCTCACACCTTGCTCAATTTCAAAGTACTCACTAACCATACTATTCACTCTCACTCACGCTCTGCTTTCATCGTACATTGTTTTTATTGCATTCAGTAGTTCTTCCTTTAAACCATTCTCAATCAGAGTTACCCATAATTTGCGTCTATTCACGCTATCATATACTTTCTCTAAATCCACAAATGTACAATACATTTTCTTATTAACATGCAAAAACTTCTCGGCCATTTGCTGCAAACGAAACATTCGATCCATGCACCCTCGTCCAGGCGTGAACCACTCTGTACATCCCATATCTTCCTTTCAGTATTTATGCGAACTCTGTCAATTATAATTCTACCAAACACCTTCCCAGCTACACTTAATACACTTATCGCTCTACAGTTCTTGCATTTATATCTACCACCTTTGCCTTTGTACGGAGGTACGATGATAACACTCTTCCAGTACTCTAGCACTCTTTCTAACTGAACACAAGCATTAAATAGTTTGCACAACCATTTACCTAGTTGCATACCGCCATACTTTAACATTTCGTTTGTAACTTCATTTACTCCAACAGCCTTTCTATTTTTAAGCCTTAAGCATTTCGTACTTCTTCCACCCCTATACTCTTATCGTTCCCTTGTATTTTATTTATTCAGGCATTTCCCACATTCACACTTATCTCAGTATCCTTGTTGCCATACAGCCCTTGAAAATATTCTTTCCAACGCAATATCACTTTACTTTCATCCCACTCCATTTGATTCTCGCTATTCCGTTAGTTATTATAGAGAATAAGTTGATATTTCGATATTTTGATATTACAGAATAGGGAAATATCAGCTTATTTTCTATAATAACTAACTTACCTTTAATTACAAGAAATCGTTCTGAAGATAAGAACTTGATGTTCACGAAACTAGTTCACACACCAAATCGTCTTTATAAATGTTAAATAAATGATTATAAACTCGTGTTTGAATTATATTGCTAAAATTTCATAATTTTCAACTTTATCGAGGTCGTAGGCTATAGCATAATTTATTTAATTAATTTGATAACAGAGCTAGCTCAAGCTAAAGTAGAAATCTTAAATATGAGGTCTGTCAACTTTATTTTAACCTGATTGTGCATGAAACTATATGTATAGCATCCAAAAGATTCAGTATACTTTAAATGTATCTTTTTGAGGCTACAAACAATTTTTGGGTACTTTGACTTACACAATTCGTAAAATACCTTTTATTGAAGTTGACTGAAGCCGAGCTAGCTATAAATGAGTTCGTTCAAAAAGTTATGTTCCGCGGATGGTTACAAGTTCTGCTACTAATGCTTCATTGTGCAAATAACGGTAAGTGTCGAGAAAGATCGTTTGTATAAAATTCAAGGTCGCATCAACAAGTTAGTGGAATTTTTTTAAGCTCTCTATAACCACACAGAAACTATATACGTCATGGATTAACTTATACCATTTTAAGACTGGCTAACTGTGCATAAATCAATAACTAAAACATTTTCAAGTTATGTACATAGTGACTACACCTTTCGACTAAAAGTTTATACCTAAAGTTTTGAAGCTAGGAAGAGTATATCGTTAGGTGTCATACAGGGATTGTGCGTATCAGTTTTGAATGTAGGACGATCAGCTTGTTCAGACAACTGATACACAGATATCCACTTATCTAACGTACTATGGTCTCAAAAAATCTGTTAGTTAGGTGGATACCCTAAGGCAAAATAAAGACTGTCCCTAGATATGCTACTCACAAGCTTTACATAGAAGAAGCCAAATCATAGTTAAAAGAACTCTTAAGGAAATCATCGTACTAATACTAAAAGGCAAACAATATAATAGTGTCGTTAGCAAAGAACTCATAAGGGAATGTCACGAACTGCCCCCATCCCGATTTTGATAAATTTTTAGCTCATCACCATGCGGCAGAATAGGAAGGTCGTACATTGATCGTTATCAAGATTTGCCTCCTCTAATTCAAAATGCCACATATAGGAGCGCTGGTATCGTCAGTATATAAAGAACAGTAAAGTAGGGCGCCAGTCGTTCACTAATTTGAATAAGAAGGAAAACGTATATTGCGTTAGATATTCGTCCTAGACCTTACCCTAACTATGTTCCGTATCGACCTGGATGGATATCACCTAGATAAAAAGAGCAAAAGATTCACAATCATACATCAAGAAAATGTGTATTTCCCAACAATAATAACATTTATTTCAGTTATGAAATCAATAATCGGTAGGCAAAATAATCATTAAAACAATATGGCTAGAATATGGCAAAAGGTTAGTTAAAGTGTTTTTCAGGGATCAAAGCTAACCGAAATATATATAAACAAACCATTTTTATAAATAAAACATTCGTGATCAAAGCTTACACAGGGTACGCCAAGGGAACCTGACGATTTTTAATATGCAACTCAAATTTATGAGTCAAGATATTTATTTTCACATATAAGTAATTGAAAGTGTATTTTATTTATGCAAAATAAGTTCGCTCAAATGACATCCTTCACCTGCGTACACACTGTTCCAAGCGGTTTCGCAAATTTCCCATTACACGTTCTAACATACCCATTGGAATTACACTAATTACATTGCGAATGTTTTGTTTCAATTCCTGAATGATGTGTGGTATCGTTAAATAAACCTTGCTCTTAAGATAATCCCATAGCCAATAGTCACAAGCTGTGAGGTCGGAAAACCGTGCCCGTCAAGGAACATCTCTATTCCGCGAAATGACTACTCCTGGAAACATTTCTCGCAGTCGAACTATTGACGCCCGTGCTGTATGTGCTTTGGCGCTATCTTGTTGAAACTATATAGTATTTACATCAATGTTCTGCCAACGAAGCTCTGGTTCTATAATGTTGCGAATTGACCGTGACAGCATTTTCTACATCATTGTCAAAAAAATATGGACCAATTGTACCGAATCGCGCCACTCCGCGTCAAACAGTAACCTTGCGACTATGAAAAGGTCGTTGATGGAGTTCTTTGGGATTTTCTGAACACCGGTAGCGACAATTCTGCTTATTTACACAGCCAAATAACTCAAAATGCACCTCATCAGACATAATTAAGCCACCTAAGGTGTTTTCATCAAAAAGTTGCAGAAGTTGATTGCAACAATTCAGACAGTTTAAAAAGTCTTCATCAGTCAGTTCTTCAACTACTGTTAACTTATATGGATGAAAATGTAAGTCCTTATGCAAAATATACCGTACTGTTGTTTCGAAAAGTCTCAGAGTAATTGCTTGTCCCCTAGCTAAACGACGTGGACCTAGCTGAACCGCTGTTCGCACCCTCTCAATATTTGCTGGTATTAGAACTGTGCCACGTATTCCTGGTAGTTTAGCCCATTGCTGATGCAGATCGACGAAAATTTTTAACCCATAACTTGATTATGTTACGGCATGAAACAGAACTGTGACGTCCAATATTGAAATGGGCGCGAAATATACACTTGTACTGATCACCAAATTGGGATTTTTAAAATACGCCTCGATAACGAACGCGCGATATTCACTCGTCGACTGCTCCATGACTACTGAAATGTCATCTACTACCGATGTTTTTCCCACTCTAACTGCTGTTCTACGAAATACGACTAAACCGTCAGATTCCTTTGGCGTACCTGGTAGCTAAGATTATTGAATCACCCCATAAGAAACAAGACTTAAATTTGGTGCTTCGCTTCTAAGAATTCACTGATATACTACGGGCACCCAAGTCTTCAAATTTATGTATGAGACTGTGCACCACCTTTAAGTACAATAACTATTACTCGCCACCTATTACAAGGGTAGCGTCGTAACACTCGTAGATAAATAGCATAAATTGACAAAGCGTCTATTTTCTTACATACTTTTACCCTAGCTGTATAACTTTTTTGAAATCCTAGTCAAATCACCCCGCCACTCATAACTTTAGTTAGTAACTAATAAACAAAATAATAATTAACAATTACCAATAAACTCCAGTATATTTAATTTCATGTTTCGAAATTGTTTCAAACTTAGGTAACTAAAGCGGTAAAGCTATATTTATCGGAATCTTCTTAAGCTACGAACAGCATTATATCTAGTTCCTTCTTCCGCTACTTGTTATTTTTGTCAAGTTATAGCTAGGCAAGTCTTCTGCAATTGCAATCTAGATTGTAGATAAGAGCATGTAATTCTAAAATTTGTAAAATTAAATATTTTGATATTTGTTAAAAAAAGTTATTTCGGAAATTTAAGACACTCGGTAATGACGAAAGTGTAAATTCTAGTTATTTTAAGAAAATGCTAGGTGAAAATTGTGTATGCTTGAAACTACCCTGAAAGCTTGGGATTGACCTCAAAAGGAAAATGGTTATATCAGACTGTAAAATCCAAAAACCTTATAACGGGAAGATTTGGTTCTACGCCCTTGAAGATGTTAAGAGGGAAAATCCCCTGAATAATTGGTTTGCCTCGGCCGGTAACAGTGGAAAAGGAGAGTAGGTCTTACGATTTTACGTAGGGTGGTAGCATTTGATAATTCATCGCGATAAATGGTTAGATAGTCTCGTATAAGGGCGCCACTTTATCTTTAATCTCTATTTAACAGAGAAATGATAATCGGAAAGATAAAGAGACAGACCTCCAAACTTTTATTTAAAATGACCCTTTATTAACTTACATGGAAGTTACCTCTATGATGCCCGCCGCTGGATTGCACGTTGGATCAGGTAGACTTACGACGGATACCTAATATATGGAAAGCTAAATAAATAACAACTAATTCCTGTAAGAAAGTATACATTATCACCATGTGGCTACATATAATAAAATAAGATTTGCGTAACGAAATTGATTATAATGAACATAATTATAGGTTATACAGTGGAAATCTACAGATTCTCCCACAACTAATTATGGGATTTTCTAATTACTATAGCTAACTCAAGGGGCCCTTGTATTTCTAAAATTAAGTTACGCTAATCACACAAATAAAAGATTGGCCATAAAGACCTTAAGTATAATACAACCATGAAGCGTTTACAACAATAGTCTTTTTAAAGTGCAAATAGAGGCTTCGTTAGTTAGTTCTACATGATTCTCTGGCTCCGTTCCCTCCGGTACAATTTCGGTTGAGACGTACGATGATAAAATGGTAATTAACGAAAAAGTTTTATCACCTACTTGAAGGTCGGAAACCTACAATTTCCTCAGTAAATGTAGCGAGTGCAACTGGTGGTCTTAGATAATTGTTTTACCATATCGCTGATACAACCCATACAAAATTAACCCTGTTGGTCCTAATTGATAGGCAGTGTGAATTTGCCCTTTTTTAAATTCGCCCTAGGCGTAGACAGATCAAGTGAACACTACTTAATCATTTTTAAATCGACATCCGGGTATTCTTCCACTAATTATTAATTATCTTACTGACACGCACTAACACACGCAAATTATGCTTGTTGGGATTTTGAACGGTACTCGAAAAGTCAAGTCATTCTTATCGAAAATGTAAGAGGGGAATGAGAGTGGTCCATGTCTATTTCTAAACTGGTCTTCAAGCGGGGATTGCTGAATCTCTGTTTATTTAACGAAATGTTTCTAATTTTCATAATATATAACTTAGGGTGTTAAGCTTTTTCTAATTCTTAGTTAAATAGGAATATATTATTTATAATTTTATAAAACAAATTATGACGTACAAATAATATTGGTACTTTACAAATTGGATTTGGTTATTATAGTGCGATACTATATACCGGGTGTTTACAAATAAACGACCAAGTCGTAGAATTTTCAGACGCGCTTACAACCTGTCTGGCAGTTATGTCAAAAGAACGCGTAACTTGGTACATCGATGTTTACAAGTTTTCAATATAAGAAAGATATTTAATAAAGTGTTGATAAAATAATTCCATTACGATTTTTAGTGACAGTTTCATTTATAATGCTCCATTAACCTTTGATTAAGTTAATACCAATAGCTTTGAACTGCTACTAACTATTTCACTAAATAATTGTTACAGTTTTAGAAGGTGCTTCAGAAGAAACAACACCAAAGAGACCTCTGCCGCCTTTTAATCTAAATATCGACTACAAATTGAACCAAAATAATTTGCAATCCGTTAGTTATTGTTCTGATCCAGAATTTTCTGATGTAATCCTATTATTGTACAGAAAACTTCATAGAACAACCGGTATTCCTCTAAATGCAGAAAATTATATATTAATTAACTCAAATAAAAAACTAATCATTCTTATACATGGTTGGTTTGGTAGCGAAAAATCTTATGGGATTCAAGAATTAAAAGATGCTTATCTTAACCGATATGATTGTAATACAATTATAGTTAATTGGAAAAATTCGGCTACCCAATTATATCCTTTGTCTGTGTGCATGTTACCAAAGGTGGCTTTATTGGTAGCTAAATATCTATGTTTTCTTAGAAGGAAACATAAAATTCTGTTCGAAGGCATCCATCTAGTTGGGCATTCTTTAGGAGGGCAAATGGCAGGATTTATTAGTAATCACTGTAAGTCCGTTTGTGGCAAGCAAATAGGGCGTATAACGGCTCTGGATCCAGCTGGACCCTTGTATCAGGGATTTCCAGAGTCTCAGAGGTTAGACCAAGAAGATGCTAGATTTGTTGACGTCATACACACTAATCAGGGTTACCTTGGTTACTGGGGCAACTGTGGTGATATTGACTACTATGTTAATTGTGGATCAATTCAACCAGGTTGCGAACACATGATTATGGATGCTAAAGAAATTACATTTGAAGAAATGCAAGCAGTAGGTGAGTTGCTTGTTAAAGTAAAAGTGGTTATAACAACAATTGTGTTTCAGCTTACTGCGATCATTTTCGTAGTGTAGAACTGATGGTTGAAAGTGTAAATACAATCAGATTCAAGGCGAGATATTGTCCATTATGTACAAACTTTTGCTTTCCAGGTATTTTAACTGACAACATAATAACTTCAATGGGAGAGAATTGTCCAGAAAATGCTACTAAAGGGGGATACTATATTACTACAAATTCTGATCACCCATATGCTAAAGGATAGATCAATTGATCTATTTTAATAAATTTATTCCTACTAATAAAAATGTGTCTGCGCCTATAAAATGTGTTTAGAATGTATTTTTTAGGCTTACCTGACCTATATGTGTTATTTTATTTCATTTGGAGTACCATCTGACTTCATATATTCTCTTTCATTTATATTCTCAGTTAATTGATTAATTCTAACACCTATAGGTTAAAATATTTCGTATTTTTAGCTAATAGAAGCACACATAAAAAGAAAAACCTTCACTACAAGCTGGCTGTAAAAATTACGCTTAAACCAGTTCTTACCATCAATTCTAGTAATTAAGATTAGAATGGTGAAATAATAAATGCTTAGAAGGTGCTAGGTGGATTAACTTTAATTGTGACTTATTTCTTTGGCTGCTGCTTTTTGTTACTTGAAAGCATCAACTTTTGTAAAATTCAGATGCTCAACAAAGTTAAGGCATATTTACTAAATTCTTCAAAGTTTAGGTATAGAATTGTTTAAACTCTAGATCGATTTAGTAACAGCACCTGCAAGTACACATCTCCTAAGTAGCTAGTGAAGGAAGTGCTACATTGTAAACCAAATGTATAGCCACAGACTATACTTCTTACATATAGACAGCACCTATAACACTCATTTTTCATCTTGTAAAAAGGCTCGAATTCCGTTCAAATTGTAAGCAAGTGATTCACTCCAACTTTACACACACGAATTGTTTTTGAATATTATTTAGTATTATACAAACAAAAGGACACTTATTTAATTATTTCATGTATAATCTATTAAAATTATTAACAAAATATGTAACAAATATTTTACATTCTAACTGTAAAGGTTGAAGGGCAGAATTCGGTAATCAACAGTTTACATATGTAAAATGATTAACATTCTTTCAGGGATTCCGGCTATTTAAACAAAACGTACTCATGAAATGTGTTTATTACCAGCAGTCACATTAGCTTAAATAAATAAATTGCAATTCATAATTATTTTAGAATTTTCTTTTGATAGTATCTAATCTATTTTAGAATGTTGTATAACATATTGCAGTTTTACAGATTCTCAGTTTACATTAAACATATGGTTTATGAAAATGTGTTTGTTTGTTTTGCGCCCCTCTTGGACTAGAACTGTCATATAGTCATTTCGTCATGCCAACTAGAATTTTGCCGAATATGAAGGAGTTCCAACACCAATAGGTATTTTTAACGTGCCAAATATCACGTTCATACTGGACCTACGATTTTACTTCCTTCTCTGCTGCAAAATTTATTAACCTGGATGGAGTTTGAACCGGTGTCCCTCGGATGTAGAGGCAAGTATGCTAACCACTACACCAATCGCAGCCGGTTTGTGAGAATGTGAAAAACAAATTAATCAAAATTATTCATTACTATTTTTAATTTTATAAACAAGTATCTTTGACTATTTTCTATCAACATAAACATAGTAGTTATCTTCTTTTCATTAATCAAAGAATTATATCTTTGCTGCTTCAATTATAATAGCAAGTAAATAAAATATTTACTCAAACCAAAAAGGTTTATAAGTTGTACAAAATATTGCAATACAATTGGTTGGGTTGGCTTTCAGGTACAAATTTAAAAACTTAGAAACCACATTTTAATCAAAAAGTTGCATGGAAAATGCATTATTTTATTATATTCATACTTAAGGGTTACAATTTTTAGAGCATCTTAATGAAATCTAAATCTATTTAAAAAAGTTGTAACTGACCACTGAGTTTAATAATTGTTGCTTAATTAAAATTACAGATTTGACAATATATAGAGTTGCCACGTCAAAGTTGGATAAATAAGCGCGTACAGCCTTTACTAGAAGGATCACGCTTCGCAGCAAAAATAAAAGAAAAATGTCCTGCCGGCTCTAGTGCCGCGGAGGGTAGGGAGTGGGGTGTAATTACTTATAAAAAGAAGATGGTCGAAATAACTATCGAACAAAATATCGTGGTTGACAGGTGCAAGTTTCGCTCCCAGTGTCGCTGGAGGAAATCCTGGACTCGGTGCTGACGAGTGCCGGGTGGTCCCGAAACTGGTACGAACTCGCACAGGAAACAACCTGAAATATCTATAGAAAGAAAAGAAATTGGGCGCCACACACTTGTAACTGAAAAACGCTAGTGTCAATCTGGACGCACAAAAGTGAAAACGTCGTAGATTAAATTAGCGATAAAAGTTGCACTTAAAATTACTCGTAGATATTCTGCTTCACACACTTAAGGTTATGCATAAAAGCATTAGCAAAAATATTTATAAATAATCTGAAAGAAAAATTAATTACTGTACAGCAGTAGATAAATGAGAAGAAAAATCAAACTAAGGATAAGATCAGTTTATTTTCGTTCCGGAAAGCAACAGTGAACATCTAGCAAATGTACAGTTTATATAAATCTTCTAATTAAACATAATGGTAAAAATTCAACGAAATTTTGAGGACTGCCTGCATAAGCAAAATGACTAGCAAAGTATACAATTAATAGCAAAATGTTAAGAACCTCAAGCTAAATTAACACATGTGTGCTGCAAAGCTATAGTATTGAGTCTCGTTATCGCGCACATGTTCGAATGGCCAAAGCAAAACTTAAAATATAGAACTGGAAATAACAAGATTTGAAACGGATAAATTTTATTGTTTGTGAACTTGATTGCCCCAATTTAAATTAACTGTAAAACATCTATTTGAGATCACAGAATCTATAAAAAGGAATTAACAATTAAATTAATTAAATTGTTGGTCATTCGTCACTGCAGTGAAGAGCGGCTTTGATTTTAAATAAAACATAAATAAATGTTTAAAATTCGTACACAATTAATTAAATTTAGTTTATCCAAGAACGCCTTTACATAAATCATAACATAAAAATATATTCAAAGCAGTAAGTAAAAGTATCAAAGTAAGTTAATGTTAAGGGGGCCGTGTAACTATACGTACGGCTTGATGCCGCGCTCGATCTATGAATTCAGCATTGAGCGCAAATAACTAACCGTTGCATTTAGAAACGGATTTAACTATTACAAAACAATTATTAATTTCTGTTTCAAAATTATTAGCAAATAGTTATAAATAAAGTCAAATAATTATAATGATTAATTAGAACTAATTTTACTATAGTACCAAATAATAAACTGTAGAAAATAAATATCGGAACGCGAAGCAGCAATTCGTGGGTCCCAAAACGTAACGAGCTTACGCCATCTTCGGCGGATGCCAGTAGAAAAGTTAAGATAAACTGACTTGGATGGTAGAAGTTTTCAGTGAGGAAAAAAAACGAGTTCTGTCCTTGATATCTTGAAATCATCGCCTCGAGGCTGCGGAATGGGTGTTTTTCGCAAAACTGTTGGTCGCCATACCAGGGCCGTATAGAATCAGAACAAAGGGGCGGCTCTGGTATGGAGAAACAGGAGATAGACCACAGCTAAAGTAAACCATCTGAAACGGAACCTCGGGCTCATCCAGAAGCAATCGGCGGCGTTATAAGCATACCGGCGAATTCCCAAATTTAACGGGCATTTTAAATCACATACTTAAAACACTAAAAAATAAATAAAGAAAAATCGATCAACTAACCTTGCACATAACTAAAGGATGCCTACTCACCCTAAAAATATATGCGTTTTATCTCAAAAAGCAGAGTAAACTACAAAGGTTGAGGTAACTAGACGGAGCGGAAACAATTAAAGTGCATCTTTCACCAACAATTAGCACACAATGCTTTTCGGCACGCGGCGGGATCAGATAACAATCCGCGCGAATGCAAATAACAAAAGACGGAATTAGGCAACCCAAAGCGCATCTGAAAATTAACGACGCGAAAGTAGACGCAGCCTACAAAAATTAGTCGGTCTTAAAAAATACTGTTACAGGGTGTCACATAAGTTGAGACCACCAGGTGAGCAGCATATTCTAAACATAAATCTAAGACAAAGATTCTGATATTTTAAAACTGATAGTGTAACAATATAAAAGCTTCCACAGAACATAGAGCGAACCAGAACATTCCCAGTTTTCAAAGCCTTGCGTGTTAATCCTTCTAAGCTCCCGATTTGTAAACATTTTGCCACATCCTCATTACGTAAGTCTTTTGGAAGTTGAAATCCTCGGATATGTTTCGCAACGAATACTTTCATTGGAATCTTTTGGTTAAAGTGTGACTCTCAGTACGTTTTAGAGAGTTACATTAGAAATTTTTCCTTCGTGTGTAAGTTTGCTATAAATATTGATATTCAGGTAT
The DNA here is from genome assembly GCA_024586415.1 of Phrixothrix hirtus. Classification (NCBI taxonomy): domain Eukaryota; kingdom Metazoa; phylum Arthropoda; class Insecta; order Coleoptera; family Phengodidae; genus Phrixothrix; species Phrixothrix hirtus. The sequence goes on along the minus strand of JAHWXV010000168.1, from coordinate 4,640 downwards.
TTTTCGATATCATTAGTTATAGTCAGAATAATCGATAAAGGCGATGCATGTACACAAACTGATGTTTTTAGTTGTATGATATACATTTCTGAGTCCTTGAAAGTAGTGAGAAAAGGCCTTCAGATGATTTTCAACAAGCGCTTTCAATCTGTGATACAAAACTATCTGTATTCTACCAAGATTCATTCAAACTACCTAGTGAGAGACATCCTTAATGACATCCATTGATATAAATTGCATAGCACAGTCAATTAAAATACATCACAATACATGAGGTATGCATGTAAACATTTGTATATAAGAATAAGTATTAATACATGTATAAAAATGCATATTCTTTTATTTAAATGACTAACCTAGACTTTGCCTAGTTATAGAATGCGATCATTTAAATTTTGGTTACCAGTGAGCTATGAAAAAAATTCATGTCTTAGCTTAATCCATTCTTAGTAATAACGATCTGTCAAATTGTCAGTTTTAATTTGTCATATTTTGTTATTAATTGCTTTTGTAATCTGTTGTTGCAATTACTGTGAAACGAAACGTTAATGGTCATCTTCCGTACATTTATTGTAAATTATAAATTGTAAATTTTCTATTTTAATCTAATAATAAAGCTCTTCCGGCCAAATATGTTGGAATTTAATTTGCAGGTTATGTATTGACTTTGGTTGGCGCGAGCACGCGCGCGCGTGTGTGTGGGTTTAAGCTAATCTCTGTGGGAAAATTTCATAGCCCACTGGGAACTGAAATTTAAATTATCGCATGTTACAGGCAGGAGTGCAAAACATAAACTGAGCTAGTCATATACACCCACGATCTTAGATAGCTATGTAATACCGTCAAAACTTCGCCTTATTGTTAATATTGACAGTAATAGCGAAGGCCAATTGAATTAAAAATTCGTTCGATATAAATATATATTACGCTGGCCTTAATTCATAAAGGTTAAAGATTAAGCTAGTCAATATAAAGCAATTAATCAACAGAAAGATCGTCGCGGCAACAGAATCAGCAGCATTTAAAGCTCCAGGTTGGCCTTCCCTGAGCAGGCGGTAATATGTCTTTTAATTTGACGTAAGCCATTACTTTTAGATTATGCTTGTGTGCGTCCTCCATATTTTGCAGCTTCCTATTCAGGAGTTTTCTTGGGTGATTTGTTGTGGGTGGCATCTCCATTCTTTGTGGGTATTATCTATCTTGGCAGGTTCGGAAAATTTTGTTTGAAACAAATTTTTGATGTGAGAAAGCTTGTTGTAATCCTGACCAACAGCAGTTTCTTTGTATTTAATTTATTTGTCTTGGTTTTGCACTCAGGTGTGCAGGAAGATCATTGTGATTTGATTGTAATAATTTTTTCCTTAGGGGCTTTGGGACACATCATTTCTATTTGGTATTGTTATTTGCTTTAAATTTTTCTGTAACTGTGGGTAGCGCTCTATATACTTTATTGTTCATTATTTTATATTTTCCCATTTTTCGGATTTCTCAGATATGTTCCTTTTCAATTTGCGGGTCCATGCACAATCTGTATGTTCTATTTCATTGATCGTGCTTAGGTGAGTTATAATTTTATTGGGGTCAAGAGATTTATTCTCTGAGTGAGGAGAATTTGGGATTAGGGTGGGTTCATTATCTTTGGGAAGGTAAGCTTCTTTGTTATATCATGTAACTACTTTTACCAATCACTGTGGTCGTGATTTTTCTTTGGTAAGACATTTTTGGGTTGCAAACTTATAACTACTTTTACCAATCACTGTGGTCGTGATTTTTCTTTGGTAAGACATTTTTGGGTTGCAAACTTATTCTGTCTAAGTATGTTAAGGGTTAGGTCTGACTATTATTTTTACGTGGCTTACAATTGCAGCATCTTATAGCTATGTCATCTTATCCGCACTGGTAGCAATAAATTTATGGCCTTTAGTAGCACTTTATCGACCTTCACGTTGTTGCGCCATTGTTACGCTCTTGAATTAGGTCCTACCTCAATTTTCTACCTTCACCAATAAGTACCTTGATGATCTATTACTTGAGATTCACACCGACTTATTGCCGGATACCTACAGTAAATTCAACTCATTTCATCCAAACCTGTAATTTACTATGGCAACTGCAGTCAATAATTCATTACTATTTCTAGACATGAAGATAATTAGAGATGCAAACAATATACTAAAACTTAACCAACCTCATCAAACAGATATTTAAATTATCACTGAAGCCCTTCAAGCATATATAACAAAATATTATTTTAAATTTAAGTAATAGAATGTCCAAGATACACATTCAACTCTTCTATCTAATTTGAAGAAATTCTTTCACATATGCAGCTGTAACACAGTTTGGAAAATAAGAATAGCAGCTTCAAATATGTTAAAAGCCCTAATTATAGTAGCATTTCCAGTAAATTTTACGAAGATTTACAAGATTTACCGTAAAATGTTATCAATATTACTTTAAAAGGCCTAAACGATTGTTTGCAAATTTAAGGGATCTCACACCTACTGCTTTAAAATTAAGTACCGTTTATAAAATGAAATACTTATCTTGTGAAGGTGAATATATCGTCCAAACAGGTCTATATCTAAAAAATAATGTACACAACGATAAAGAAAATAAAAAGCTATCCAAGCATATCAAATCAAAACAACGCCTCCCCGATTTCACTAATACAAAACAAATCAGAAACTTCCTGGAGATTTATCCCATCAATATAAGCAATATCGCTGTTAATTTTTATACCGACATTCAGGATTCACATATTACCTATAATTATATACTCCATTGAGATAAACAATTCAATCCATAAACTTTATTAAATTCTACCTCATTTCACCAATAATTTCTATTATTCTATACCTCATTTACTCTTGTTTGAATTAATGCTATAGTTTTAATTGTATTCTAACATGCTTTATTCCATTCGAATGGTTAATTTAATCAAAATAAAATTTATTCAATTATAGTCGCTACATTAACCATAATGCATAATATAAAATCTCTTCTATAGTCTTATTTATAAATCCCATTTTACGTATTTGACTTTTGTATATGTTTATGCCAATTAATTATTGTATTAGTAACACCCGCATCAATAATATTTTTATTTGTTAAAGCAATTGCTTTAATATAATAATTATTTTGTTAGTAATACGAGTAAAATCAGTATCAGTTTATAACGGGATCGAACGTTTTGCACCCCAAGAAGGGTGTATATGATGTAATTTTTTCCTGAATTAGATACTCCGGCCGACCCAGTGAAGATAGGGTGAGTTCTACGGTAACAATGAAAGTAAATCAAGCTAAAATCAGGGACGATTGGCGATTGTCAAAAATCGAGGAAAAAGTCGTAATCATGGGCGCTACTTTGTTTTACACGTCAATTGGTTAGATGTTGATGAAATTAGGCAACAAAGAACCATTTTTCAAAACCTATAGGTCAAAATTGCAATGGCATACTTACTATTTAATTGTTTAGTGCACGCCACTGGATTGGAATTTCAAGTCAGTTCAAGTTAGACTCACAATTTAAAATAATTTAGTTACATATGTCTATCGTTTTCCTGTAAGAGAATCATGGTTACTACTTCTAAGGATGTTTATAATGATAAAATAATAAAAACATCTGCACTAGTAGATAATAGATAGTAGTAAATAGTTCCCTTCTAATAATACAAAAATAAAAAGGTACAGACAATAAATAAACATCTGAACAATCAACTACCTATAACTAGGGCAAATAATAGGGGGCCCTTTTAGTTCCTAACGCATATACTTAAATTAATTGTAACAAAGATTTGACGCTTTTTAATCGTGGCCTCAAATTAATCTAAACGATTCAATTAATTATATATTTGTTCGTTAAATGAATTTTATGATCGTAATTGTCTATCTTTTACTTGATCGAAGTGGGTACTTCGGCGGGAGTTTTACATAGAAAAACTAAGGGTTGATTTTCGGATTTCCCAAAGAATCCCCGTGAATTACGGGATGTAATGAATCAATCAAAAGAATGCCATGAGAATATCGGGGTTGCGTGACTTTTGAAACAGGGCCCAGTATCATCTTTAATTCATGATTAGATCGTACGGATTTGTACCTTCCCAGCCGTTCCGTAGATCTTCAGTCAAACCTAGAACGGGGATAAACGAACTGGACCCAAATTTCCAAATTCGTCTTCGGTGTCAATTTACCTCAGACATTCGGTACTTGATAAAGGTAGCTTATACGTTAATTTTTAAAATTTCATGTGTACTTAGCGTGACGCCCCAATGTAGCGTGCTTACGCTCGGGAACCCTAGTCTGTCTGTTAATAGAAACTTCTCCTTGAAGTTGCGGGGAGGGGGCGGGATTGGTGGTTATCATCTATTTTTAGAATCGTCAACGTTCTCATACGATTGCTGGTGTAATATTTTTAAGAGAAACCCTTTTATTTTACAACGCGTGAACTTGGGATTTTGAATATTAATAAATTGTGTTAAAAAAAGGATTTGAATAATTGTTTTCAACTAAATTACCTATGCTTTCAAAATCTATGTTTATAATTTTAGGCATAAAATTATGATGACAATTTACCAATTATGTTTTATCATTATATAATATATATATATATATATATATATATATATATATATATATAT
>JAHWXV010000144.1:0-14830 GCA_024586415.1 Phrixothrix hirtus | reverse complement strand
TATATATATATGGTACATAGGAAGTAAAGTCAACCTCTAGGCCCCCTCGATAATGTTCTTAGGGTGCCGGGTAGGAAGATTGTATATATTTATTAATAGTTTTAATCGGAATGTCCTTTTCAAAACTAAATAATAACAATTATAAGTACAGGGTCTTTGTCAGTTTAAGAACGGGATGAGTTCTAATTTTTAAATGCATTTGCATGGATATTTATACTTGCAATTATCCTGATTTCTTAGAAATCTAACCCTTCTACAAATATTTAATATATGGTGGGGTCTTTTTAAACTATCTAAAAATTCTAGAATTTGCTATTACAAAAACCTGTAATTAATTACAGTGAACTACTTACAATTATTATAATGTACATGTCACTTAAATTAGTTTCTAAGTTTTATCCCTGTATGTCTATATAGGTATCATCTGTAAAGAAATTGTTTAAATTATACATTCTTTATCTCTAATAAATTTTCAATTTTTAAGAATTCATTTATAGTCAATTCTATATAATCATCTAATAAATAATTTTGTTTAATTTTTGTTAATTTAACATTCATTTATTTGAATCCTTCTATTTATTTATTAGACGATTTAATCTTATTTTCTACCTATTTAATTATATCCTACTAATTATTGAAGTATTTATTTCTTAACGAGTGGGTAGATTACCTTTATTAAATTTGGTTATTAATAGTCACTTTTAATTTTCTTTGCGGCAATTTTGTAAAAAGAACTAATAATACAGTGATCTGACGATTCGTTACAACGTAAATGATTCTAAATAATCTACTCTTGCCTGCTGTCAGAAAACTATGTTTATTTTATTTTCATTTTGAACTATTACAATTTTGATTTGATTTGTGTTCCAACTTCCGTTTAATTTTGTAAATAAATTGTTACTGTTACCTTTCTTTTTAATATCGCCGAAAACCTAAACGATCATCAATTAAATATTACAGAAGTTCGTTTCATGACCGAAGTCCGAGCGATGTCATTTTCACAAACAACGTCCCCCAGTAAATAATTATTTCACAGGTATACCGACCGCGAAACCAGACGAAGAGAACCTCCCAAATAACTGAGAACACCATCAAGACCCGCCCCGCACGACCAAGCTACCCCCGGGTAGAATGTAAATTCTTTGTCTTCCCCGTGTACCTTTCATTACGAATTGAAACGTCACAGAAGGTTACTCAAAAAGTTTTTCAAATTACTCAATGATTTGCTATATAAAGGGTAACCCATCGAGTACGCCGAATTTAATTTTAAAATTAAACAGAAAATTATAATTTAATTGGGAAGCTTGATTTATATAGTAGACATGTCGAGATTAAATGTGGATTATGATGTCAAATGGCCAGCGTGGTTGTACTGATCCAATTTTCGAACACTTTTTTCAAGTTAGTTTACTCAATTTCAACAATAACGCGTTAGATTTTTGTTTTCAGTTTAGGGATTGTTTGCGATTTAGAATTTACAAAATTCCAGAGCAAAATGTATATGATGTTAAGTCGCAAGATCTGGGCAGCCAATTATGTTCGGCATCTTTGAAAAGCACACGACCAGGAAAGTGTTGTCTTAACAAGTCGTTGGTTTCTTGCTGTATCGCATGTGGTACCATCCTGTTGAAACCACAGTTTTTCGAGGACAAAAGGTTCGATATTGTGTCACAATATCGAACTCCATTTACAGTAAAAGCTTGCCTAAACTTATTCTCAAAAAAGAACGCTCTAATTACCGTTCCAGCCTATATTTGTGGGTGCATTGGTTTTTCATAAATAGCACGAGAATTTTCATGGACTCAAATCTGACAATTCTGCTTGTTAGCAAAACCATCCAAATGAAAATGAGCTTCACCGCTAAAAAAATTATCATTCACTGTTTGGTTTTCCATCATCCAATTAACAAATTCTTTCCGTTGCAACAATACAACGTCCAGTTCGCTTCGGCGCCATCATTACTAGAGCTCTCCCAGATGAGCTAATTGTCTCATTGAGAAGAGATCTCAACGAAGGAAAATATCATGCAAGAGAGATGGCGAAGCTTTAGAAAAAGCGAAGAAACTCGTAGCGCGGAAGAGCGCAGAAGAAACCGCCAAGAAAACGGCAGCCAAAATACCCGACCACCCAATTTCCGAAAAGGAAAAGATGTAGGAAGAAGACAATGGAGAAGAATCTGTGCAACAAAGAGGGAAAAAGAGGAAAACCCAGCGACAAGTTCCTACAGAACCAGCTGCGAAATTACCCATCAGTAATAGGTTCGAGCCACTCACCAGCAACGGAGGTGCTACAGCTGGCAAACCCAAGAGCGAGCAAGTCCCGCCCATAGTACTACATGTAAGTCTCGCTGGATCTAGGTGTCCGAAGACCTCCGCCGCCTGGAAGTAAACATCCAAGAAGCCAAGAATATGTCACTTGGCATAAAATCCACTTCCAAATTGAAGGGGACCAGGTGAAGGTCGTGAGCTACCTTAAGGACAGGGAAATTCCTTTCCACACGCATCTCTTTAATAAAGAGAAACCTCTCCGGGTGGTCATCCGTGGCCTCCCACAAGAAATATCAAACGAGCAGCCTAAACAAGACCTCAAACGGCAAGGGATCCCCGTATTATCGGTGCGCAGGATGCACAAGGGACCCGAAAATATTTAGTTGCCGCTAAACCACTTGGAAGTGGAGAAATCTCCATCGGAAAAGGCAATATTCGGTGTAAAGGCAGTACATGTACATGTCACCATCGAAACACTGCGAAAGTCAAAAAATACAATCCAGTGCCAGAACTTCGGACATACTCAACGGCGGTGCAACGTGGCACCGAAATGTGTTAAATGCGGTACAGATCATGACAGCGCAAAGTGTGAAAAGCGCAGAGAAGAGCCTATAAAGTATGCAAACTAAGGCGGTGGGCACACAGCCAGCTACAGGGGGTGTCCAAACCGCCCTAAGCCATCTGCAGCATCAACAGTGCGACCAGCACCAACACCGAGAGGGGGCGTGTCATACGCCGCAATTGTACGAGTGGAGGAGCCCCAACCCCAACCTTCAACGGAAGCGAACTGCGACAAGCTTCTTGATCTAGGGAACCTGATGCAGGCCGGTTGCCTCCTTGTGGATGCCACAAAGGAGTTTGTGACAATTTCCGAGGGCATAGCAAAGATCATGCTATGCCTGCCAGAAATGCTTGCAGTATTTCACAAATAAACGATAAAGAACCATATTCCTCTGTTGTCGGCGTCGAAAACACTTATTATTTTTAAATAAAATAACTATAGATTATTCAGGTCGATGTGGTGTTCGAGAAATGATTAATAACGGTGATGCATACTTAGTTACTGTAGCGTAGCGAGGTACTCGCAGGCAGCTTGCATGAATGGCAAGATCTGGAGACACTAAGCTTCAGGGTGAAGCGCGAAGTCGATGTTAAATTCTCTACTGACTGTATGTGTAAAAACGGAGGGTACTCCTGGTTCCTGCGTTCGGTTACGTTTGCTCTGGGGTGGTAAGTCGCTGTTCTTCAGGTGGCGATTTTATTTTTCTGAGCTCAATTGAGGAAACGGTTACTGATGAATTGGCTACCGTTATCCGACATGATTGTTTGTGGATAACCGAAACTGGCGAAGATCTGATTTTCCAAAAAACGGATGACTTCATGCGTCGAGGCCTGAGGCATTGCTTCGGCTTCCGTCCAGCGGCTTAATAGATCAGTGATAACGATTATGGCGGTGTTTCCAGCAGTCGATCGTGGGTAGTTTCTCACAATGTCAATCGTCGCGGCTTCCCGCGGCTTCCCGCGGCTTCTCAGGAATATGAGGGCGTAACGGCGCGGCATATCCAACACCGTTACAAGTAACGTCGGATGTCGAGGTAAGAATCCGGTCAGAAATAGTGTTCGGCGATGGCCCAGGCGGTTTCATCTCGGCCTGGGTGACCGGCCAGAGGCGCGTCATGGTACGCGAAGAGAACTCGAGGTCGTAGTGCTCTTGGTACCATGAGTAAGGTGCGGCCGTTCTCGGCGCGCTTTACGAACAGACCTTCTTCGGTAACGTTGTGTATGCGATGGTAGGTGGCATCACCGGGAGCAGTTGGGTCTTCGGCGTCGATTTGTTACCAACTAAGAACGCATTCTTGAATGCTGGCGTCCTGGGGGTGGGCGTCTCGGACTTGTTGGTGTAACAGCACTTCTCCGTCGATTTGATTCAGGCTGGAAGTAGGGGCAAGTAGTCGTTCCAAACATGGTTGAGAGATATCACCGGTTACCTCCGGCGACCTTGGGAAGTGATCCGCTAATTCGTTAGCACAGCCTGGGACATGCTCGACGGTGAATTTGAATTCCAGTAGTAACAAAGACCACAGTATTAATTTGGCTTTGTGGTCTTTGCTCTTCGCCAACCATTGCAGGGCTCTGTTGTCCGTGCCCAGTATGAACGGTCGGTCTTCTAGATACTGTCGGTATTTACGTATACCGAAACATACTGCCAGACATTCCTGTTCGTTGCAATGATAATTGGCTTCTGTCGGCGTGAATTTGGACGAGCTACAAGAAATGATGCGTTTAGTGTCCTCTTGTCCTTCTTAGAACAACACAGCCCCCATTCCTAAGGCGCTGGCATCGGTTTGTAGGACAAATGTAATGGCACCGCCAACGCTTGTTTGAGCTGGGCGAAGGCGGTTTCGGCTTCAGTGGTCCATTTGTACTTCTTCTTCACCGAGAGGCAGTCAGTCAATGGGACGGCCAGGATGGCGAAATTAGGCACATATTGTCGCAACCAGTTGCATGTGCCCAGGAAGCCCTTCAGATCTTTGCGGTTCTTCGGTGTCGGATAATCTTTAATTGCCTTGAGGTGTACCTGCTGTGGTGGGTTGCCCTGACTGATAACTTCGTAACCCAGATAACTGAGGCTGCCTTTCCCGAAGTGGAAGTTCTGCAGGTTGCAACGGAGTCCATGTATATCGAGGCGTTCGAGTACCAGCCGCAGGTGGTTTAAGTGCTCCTCGTGATTTTTTGAAAAGATGATGATGTCATCCAGGTAAGCTACCGTAAATTTGTGGAGGTAGCCTACCAACACTTCGGCTGACATTATTTTTTGAAACGTGGTCGGTGCCCCTTTCAAGCCAAAGGCCATCACGTTGAACTGGTATGCAGCTCCATCGGGGGTAGCCAACACCGTTAACTTCTTGCTACTCTCGTCAAGCGGTATTTGACAATAATCCGCCCTTAAATCCAACGTCGTAAAGACCGCGGCATTTCCCAGGTCCTTGAGAGTATCCGAGATGGCAGGTAATTGTGAGGTCTCGTCCACTGTAAGGGCGTTCAACCGTCGGTAGTCGATGCAGAAATAGGGGTTCCGTCTTTCTTTTCAACGATGATGACGGGTGAACTATAGTCGGAAGTGGATGGTTCAATGACCCCATCTGCGAGCATCTCTTCTACTTGGTCGAAAAGCATTTTCTTCTTTGCCTCGGAGTAACGGTAGGACCGTAATCGGAACGCAGGCTCTTTACGTAGCTGGATTAGGTGCTTGGTAGTTAAGGTGGTTTTAACGGCGCTATCGTTGTTAAAGACTTCTGGAAATTCCTGGATCAAGCCCTGATGCTGTTGCTTCAGGTGCTCTGGCAGGTCTGGTTCTATCTTAGAGTTGTTTTGCTTACGCCCTTTCTTGTTTATGGGCGTCTCCCAGAAGATTGCCGCCCGGCGGTCGATACCAAAATGTAAACAACGTCGGTGGAAGTCGTCTACTGCCTTTTTCTCCAAGTGCCAAGGGTACCCCAGGATAAGTTCTTCATGGAGGTCCTTAACCAATAGGACGCGAATTGACTGGAGCACGCTTCCGACGTAGATTTGGAGAGTAGCTTGACCACCTACGTTGGCTTTGGATCCCGTAGTGGCTAGGTTGACGGCGGATTCATTTTGTGTGTCGGGGTGGAAGGAATTCCAGCGTGCCAAGTTGCTGGTGGTTTCACTGTCGAGGACGGCGCGGTAACGTTGTTCTCGTATCTCCAAGTTGATACGAGGTAAGGAGGCGGCCTTGACTGACATGGTGTTTACAGTCGGGTTTAGTGGGTCCCGGCCGCCATGGCGTTTCTCTGGTTGGACAGGATGTTCTTCGGGCAGTCGCGGTGCCAGTGTCTACTGCCGTTATTGTATAATCGGCAGCGCGGAAGCTACTGGCTTCGGCTATTTTCGGTGGCCTTGACGGTCGTCCTTCCGATTGACGGTTTAGCTGTGGTACAGACACCTTCGATGGTAGTGGCTTCGTCGAAGAGTCAGACCACATACTTCGGCGGATGTTATAAAAAATGGACGCGTAATTCTAATTCTGGTCTTAATTGATGCACTAATATGGAAACCATTTCGTGTTCTTGTGCGTCTGACCTCAGACGCTTATACAAGACCCATTTATTTAAGATGAAGATTTCGTTAGTTTCTTCGTCGTCTTGTTGTTTACCAAACAGCTTTGAAGTAAGTTCGGCCAATCTGGCTGTGTGGTCGAATTTAGCGAGGATTCTTGATTTTATTAATTCCCAATTCAAGGGAATCGTTTCTAATACGCGGAACCAGGTCAGAGCTTCTCCGGCCAAAGATTTTGTTAAGTGGATGGGCCAACCTTCTTGTGGGACGTGTCCATCTTTCATGAAATTTTCATATCTATCGAAAAATGTTTTCGGAATTTCAGCGTCTTCTCCGGAGAATTTCGGTACTGCTGGTGGAATTCGCGTTTGTCTATCCTCCATTGTAGTCGTAAATTGTTGAATCGACGAAGTTAATCGATATAGTTCGACGTCTGTAGCGGTAAGCTGTAGTCTTCGAGGAACTCCATTGTTTATTGTTTCTTGGGTGCTACTGGAAGTATTTGTTTCTCTTCCCGAAGGAAAAGTCGGCTGCTAGTCGGTCGAATGTGGTTGTGGGTAAGCTGCACCGTCCACAGTGTCAAGTCTTCTAGATGCCCCACCAGCGGGCCAGCCAATATGTTGTCGGCGTCGTTTGGCCTCGAAAACACTTATTATTTTTAAATAAAATAACTGTAGATTGTTCAGGTCGATGTGGTGTTCGAGAAATGATTAATAACGGCGATGCCTACTTAGTTACTGTAGCGCAGCGAGGTACTCGCAGGCAGCTTGCATGAATGACAAGACCTGGAGACACTAAGCTTCAGGGTGAAGCGCGAAGTCGATGTTAAATTCTCTACTGACTGTATGTGTAAAAACGGAGCGTTTATATACAGTGGTAACACTATTAAAATGCGATGGCAGTAGTGTTATTGATGAATTGCATTTCCGTTATGAATAGTTCTAATCATTTGTATGTTATCAGACAGGAAATCCTTATTATCTTATTTCCTGTGTGTAGGTGAATGAAGCGATGTGTAACAGAGAGTTAAGTATGCATGCACCGGTATCACCTCTGTTGTCTGCATCGGTTGGCGTCGAAAACACTTCGTAATTTTAAATAAAACAACTGTAGATTATTTAAGTCGATGTGGTATTCGAGAATAAATAATATCGGTGATGCGTACTTAGTTACTGTTGAGTTTAGAGAGGCACTCGCAGGCAGCATGCACAACGAGGCACGACCTGGAGGCGAAAACTTCAGCACGAAGATCGTCGTAGACTTGAAGATCTCTAACTAACTGTATACCATTACCATTTGCCATTTTATTACTGAAGTTGGAGCACCAGGACATCAGAATGTTCACCTGATGTAGTTTTTGTGCTGCTTTATGGCAGTACCCATCCTACTGATCCTTCTCCCCGAACACCGCAAGGATGTCGGCGAGCCGGGTCAGTATTTTTGTGACGCCTTCTCCATAGGAGGGTGAATCTTTTGTTGCTTCCCACATGATGGCTGCAACTTTAGCAAGGTTCTCTGGTGGGATGTAAGAGTTTACACTTGTTGTCTTTGGCTGCTGGTCGACTGACGGCCTACGCGCTGCTTCCGCGTAGGATCGGGCTTCTTGAACGGTTCTAGCTCGTTGTGGTATTTTCGAGCCTGTCGGTGGTTTCGGAGCGGGGTACTTTAAGCATCCCCGGTAGCTAGCGGTGTGATCTCCACCGCAGTTTGCGCAGGTCGCTGGAAGTTCGTATTCCTTCTGCCAGTCACCAGTGTGGTGACTACCTGCGCACTTAACGCACCTTGCCTCGGCCATGCATCATCTTTGGGAGTGCCCAAAGTACTGGAATCTGTGACACTGAACTATGCGCCTCCTGCCGTTTCGAGGAACTTCCACCCTGACTCGAAGCTGAAGAATTTCCTTCAGGTCAAAGATTTTTTTGCCTGAAGGTGATTTATCCAGTTCTACGAAGACAAGCAGGAGGGAAAGTTTAGTTCACTCGCTCCGCATTCGCTTGACTCTGTGTGCTGGCAGGCCCTTGTAGCGCAGGTCCTCCAGTATTTCTTCGTCAGCTAGAGTTTCAGGCAGTCCTCTGACCACTACCCTCTGTGACTTCTCCTGTGGGAGGAGATAGGTGTGATACTTGAGCTGCCTTTCGTCTAGTATTATCCGTATTAACCTGTAATCTTCAGGTTCCGCTGGCTGAATTCTAATTCCCAGCGCTGTATACGCTGAGGTTATGTCTTGACTTTCCTTGCTTTCATTTCACTTGCTGCGCTGGTCCATGCTTCTTTGCTACGTAGAACGATAGGGGGAGTTTTTTCTTTCTTTGGTCCCCCTGCCGTGCTATCAGTTGTTGTCGTGGATTGTTGAGGCTGTGATTGAGGTTTCTCGTTTTTCTCCGGTCCGGGGAGAGTTTCAAACTTGTTTTTCACTAAAAGTTTCGGTGTTGGCCCGGCTTCGGATTTCTCCGTGCCTTTGCTCTTCCTTTTCCCCTTATTGTCCACTAGCGTGAAGTGGTCGAGGATTTCTTGCTTCAGATCCCTTCCTCCCTCTTCCAAGGAGTACTCCATCGTGTTTAACTATGCTTCCTCTCTGATGCTAACGGAGGATGTCGTCGCAGGCGCGGGCTGGGTGGTTTTGCTTAGCTTCTATATTAAATTCTCCATTTCCAACAGTTTCTTCTGCAGTTTTTGATTTTGTTTCTCAAGCTGATTAATTTTGCCAGCTTGAGATTGCGCGTGAAGAGATTCTGCAGCTAAGTATGCTGCAATCGCTTGAGATATGCGTTTTTCCTCTCCTCGAGCACTTACACTAACTGTGCTCGTCATTTTTGGTGCTTGCTTAGGTATTGGACCTGTTGGCGACGTTGTAGATTGTTGCGCTCGTTGCTGCTTTCTTTTTTCTAACTCTTCTGGACAGTACCAGGAGTCAGCCATCTTGGTTTATTTACTTCGACGAAACAATTTCTGAATATGTTTTGTACTGTACCCGACCTACCGCTACAAGTAGAAGGGGCCTAATGTACAGCACAATAAAACTCAAGAAGTGAGGAAATGCAACTGCCAACGAACACGTCTGTACTCGATGATAGTTGCAGGCATACTCCACTGCCCCTAACTGTATGTGTAAAAACAAGGGGTTTATATACAATAGTAGCAATACTAAAATGCGATGGAAATAGTATTATTGATGAATCGCATTTCCGTTATGAATAATTCCATTCACTCGTATCTTATCAGGGCAGGAAATCCTTATTACCTTATTTCCTGTGTGTGGGCGAATGAAGGGATGTGCAATAGTGACCTAAAGAGGGCTAACTACGTATGTGCCGGTAGCACCTCCCACAATGAGCAGCCGGCGCACGTACCGGCGACAGAATACACTTCTATAAAATGCCAAACAGCTCCGTTGGAGATATGAGAATCGAGAGCACACATTGAGCTTTCACTGAGTGCGCACGTGTTTGTCTGTTAGCTACTGTGTTCTTAAGATACTATAGCTTAGGTCCTTCAGCTTGCTGCGGTGGGTCACTTATAGTATCTCAGCCTGCGAATTGTGTCTCTACTCGATGTGGGTGTTTGAAAGTAAAGTGCAATTCCATAAACATTTAGTGCGATGGATCGTCGACGACGTGCTGTCAACGATAGCTCCAACTGGTGCAACCCGAAGATCGTCAACGTTGTGAAGGCTTCGCCATCCGTGCCCAAGTTTGATGCAGCAGCCGCTGCAAAACAGTTGATAGTCACAGAAATGACATATTCCTCCGAAGAAGAAGCAAAACCAACCGCAGTTCGCGAAGTGAGCGACGCCATGCGAGAAAGTGACGCCGACGGCTTCACAGAAGTGAAGCGAAAGAAGCAGGCTAAGAAAATAGTTGAATCGTCTGCAGTCGCGATCGAGACCGTTAACAACTTTGAGGTCTTAAACAACACCGTGCCGTTAACGTCAACGCAAGGCACGGAAACCGCACCTAAAGGTGCGATACCACCAATTTTCTCCGTTCGAAGGAGAAGTGGTCCGAGGTCGCCGCTATGCTTCGAACTCGAGGCTTAGCAATTATCAAGGTACGAAACGTGACGTCGGGAATCAAGAACAACCCGGCCACGCCTATCGACCACCAAAGCATCAAGATAATCATTGAAGTCCATCAACTACGTTACCATACCTTCAGCTTCCCCCATGACAAAATATTACGGATTGTTATAAGGGCAATTCCATACGAAATTCCCGACGAGGCCATCTTAGAAGACCTCAAACAACAGGGCCTACCTGTGTTATCTGTTCGCCGGATGCGTAGGGGCACCAACAAGATTCCATTGCCACTCAATTATACGAAATTGGCAAATACCGTCGAGGGGAAGAAGATCTACCAAGTGAAGACCGTGCTCCACCTGAAGGTAGGCATAGAAGCGCCACGAAAGAAGAGAAGCGCAAAAACCCAGTGCCACTGGTGCCAGCGGTTTGGCCACAGCCAAAGAAACTGCAAAGTGAAGCCCGTGCGCGTTAAGTGCGGGAGTGGACACTTAAGCGGCGAGTGCGAGAAGCCTAAAACAACGTGTGCTAACTGCGCTGGGGCCCACCCTGCTAGCTACAAGGGGTGCCCCAGGTACCCCAAGGTAGTAAAAGCAACACACGCACCGCGAAGGGGCGTGTCCTAGCGGATGCAGCAAAATCATCGCTCACAATTCAACCGCGTAGTGCTAATGTAAAACGCGATGCCCAGGAAAGGGGAGGAGCCTCCTTCTCGGACCTGGACATAAATGCCATCACGCAGATCTGCAACATCATCGTCGAAGCCACGAAAGAAGCAACCATTTTCGCAGAAGGTGTGCAAACATCCTTCAGTGTCTAGCGGATATTTTTAAACTAACCGGGCCCCTAATTCCCAGCAGGGAAGCCGCATGCCGGCAAACAGCATTCAATCAGGGAAAAAACATTAAGGACGAAGGTGGTTAAAATTTTGAATAACTAGGTACACCTTAGCCCAAGAGGTTCATCCTTTTTTTTGAGATATGAAAAACAGTTTCTTGGGGCTCCAATCATCAAGGAAATATTGCTATTGTTACATAGTTATACAAATATGCAAATGTTCACAAATGGTCACCCATCCAAGTTACTGAACAAGCAATGCCCTGCTTAACTACAGAAATTTTCTCTGATAACTCGCTTCATCGAAGAATCGCAGCAAGTTTCAAAAAATTGTTATAGCAATTTTCGAGAAAATCTAAAAAACTTAAAGATTACTTCCGGTCATTCGATTTGAACTAAATTCTTGCCGTCTCATGTACGGAAGATAAGAAACTTAAATATCGTTTTTGATTTTCATATGATGATTTGTTTTTGAGATATGTTGTTCACAATTAATACTCCAAGTCCTTGCGGTTATTCGATTTTCAAAGATTTATTAGAGAAACTGCTTGATTAATATAGAACTAAATTAAGTAACTAAGAAATAAACTAAGTTTAAAAAAAATCATTATAGCCGATTTCAAGAAAATCGTGAAAACGAAAAATTTGGAAGATATCTAAAAATAACAGAAATGAAGTGGTACTTCCGGTTATTCAATTTTAACCAAATTCTTGATTTAACACACTGAGGTGATTATGACCTCAAATATAACTTCCATTTAGCTAGAACTTTTAGTTTCATAGTTATTTTATTCAGACTTACGGTGAAACTACTTCCGGTTACTTGAGTTACGGAAAATTTTCTGAGAAACCGCTTAGATTATATGTCCTAGAAATAAAATAAATTTAAAAAAAATCGTTAAAGCCGATTTTGAGAAAATCTCAAAAACCGAAAAATGACAAGAGTAAAGTGGCACTTCTGGTTATCCGATTTTAGCGAAATTATTGCAGTCGTATGAGATAATGAGTGAAAACTCAAATATAAAATTTTGTTTCTAGATCTTTTAGTTTTCGAATTATCATGTTCACAGATATACAAACACACACATACACGGACCAATTTCCAAAAACATGATTTTCGTACTTAAGGGACTCGAAAACGTGCATTTTTACTAAAATTTCGACATCAAAAATTTTGGTCGAAAACAATATTTCCTCTTTTACCCATATTTCATATAGGGTAAGAGAAAGTAAAGAGCGAATTCCTAACTAATAAAATAGATGAAATCAAGGGATATCCACCAAACGCTAAACCAAAATGGGAGGTTGTCATAAAAGTTGTCGTAGGAATGCCAAAACAAAATTCTTGAGTTCAAGAATGAAAAACTATAAATGGATCACAGACAGACTTTTAGATCTCATTGAAGAATGTAGATCTTACAAAAATAGAGATGAACTGAAGTATAATCAGCTACACAAATTAGTGAAAAGAAAATACAAAGAAGCAAAAGAAGTTTGGTTGACAGACAAATATGTCTAAATGGAACGATTTTAACAGCAGCATGATTTATTTAACTTGCATAAAGAACTTAAAGAAGATGCTGGCACCTATAAACTGAAAAATTACGGAATCGTCATAAATGGCGATGGCGATGTCTTATGAAATAATTAAGATCAAATGAAAAGTATATAAGCAGATTTGATATGAGGGAAAACACGATGATATCTACAGCAAGGTTCACACTTACTAAGGAGCTTAAGAACGATAAAGCCATAGGTCCTCGTGAACCTCTTGAAACTTATTGAAGATCAGCTAAATATTGTAGTTGGTCTATTTAATCTCATTTATAAAACAGGCGTAATCTTAGAAGATTGGTGGCTTCTCTCAACCTTTATTTAAATTCTGAAAAAACCAACATCCAGAAATTATGTGGAGTATAGAACTGTAAGCTTAATGGGCTGTCCTAAAACTGTTCTTGAAAGTTATACATAAACTTTATATCCAAATTGTGAAGAATATAAAGTAAGCACAGTTTAGATTTCGTAATGGTCTCGATACCAAATAAGTACTGTTATGCCTCAATGTTTGATGTCATAAAATACTAGCAGACGCCCTACCAGTCAATATTAGACAATAAGGACATTCAAATTATATCTAGCTTTTATGACAGCAGAAGGCTCTTGCCTGAATATTTGAAGAGTTTGGCTTGGTCACGAGATGGACAGAGATGTATGCCTCTTCCTTTCTTTCTTTCAATACACAAAAAACCATTTTGAGAAGCACTGGAAATGAAGAGAAATGCATATATAGCGGTGTAATGATTACTAACCTTGCATTTAAATACGGCCAAAAGTGTGCGAAATTGACAATTTTATGTCAGTAATCTCCCCCTACACAGTAAGAACAATAAATTACTTGGGTACACAGATGAATGAAAAATGGAATCAATCATAAGAAATTAAAATTGAAATTGAGCAAATTCAATCTGGGTGGTCTGCAACATGAACACGCATTATTTTCCCAAATTAATGTATGGCTGAGAAAGTCGCGCCTTAACTGACTCTATCGGTAAGTGCTTAGAGGAATTTGAGATGTGGTGCTAGTGACGCGTACTTCAGATCTCTTGCGGCGTTACGCAATAAATCAGATCGTTCTCTAACCCATAAGAAAAGAAGGAAATTATAAAAACTACCAAAGAGTGAAACGATAACTGTTGCATACTGCATCGCATTATGCAGGAGAAAAACAAAGCCAAGAAAAATCCTAAAAAACCCCGAATATTATGGCTGTGTAATCTCCGACAATATACCAAAAAGGCATCCACTGAATGTTTTTAAGATAAGCCAGCATCGTTGCTATTGAAGAGAGGGCGCAATAAGAAGAAGAAGAAGAAAAGAAATAATTTACAGTTACGTACAAAATTTGCTTGACATCTAATTCTATTTATGTCGTCTTCTTTTTACGTATTCAATAAAGGCTGTATTTGTACCTTCACTTCTTTTACCTATGCGACTCTTAGTCCTATTGTAAAGTTCACCATGGCTTGTTTCATCCATACAAAGAATGAGCGCAATACCTTGGTTTTCATTTTTTGATAAACGATTTGTTGTTTCAGCAGCTACGAAGTAATTGTTTGGGGATCCCCTTCGAATCGGATTTATGTGGTGGCTGTTTTTGCACACGCACCCTCAAAAAGAGTTCCCGCGTAGTGAATTATGACCACTACCGTGGTGCTTTCTGTATACTAAGACAGGACACTTCAATGCAATATCTAGAGGCTACAGCCGCGAAGTACTGTGTGGAGACAACACCAAAATATCCACCAGATCTTATTTTGTCAACAAAATTACTTCTAAATTGTTAATTCAAACTGCATGTCCGTCAAAGACTAGGAAAACACACCACCGAGCATTTTAAAAAAAAATCTGGTGTGAGACAACACACGACTTTCTCTTACACATTTTAAATTTAATTTGAAATTATTAACCTTAGTGACTTTCCTATACACCCATTTGTAAACTTTAAAATTAATTTAAAAGCATAAACAATTCATCCATTCATAATTTCCTTTATACAGGTACCAAGAGCTTTATCACTAAATTTTGAGCTCATTTAAAGCAAAAATAATTTATAGATTTTAATAAAAAGTAA
>JAHWXV010000142.1:0-23994 GCA_024586415.1 Phrixothrix hirtus | reverse complement strand
TATGGGCTTTTTTTATTTATTGTGGGATTAATTAGGCATTTGCTTTTAATACTTTTCCTGTAATCTCACAGATTTTACATAGTCAATTCCTACAGAGCGTGCACAAGAGAAATGAACCCAGTCTCTTATTCCTGGATGATGGGGAATAAGTGGCACCTAACAGTTATTTTTTTATAAATGTTCCAGTAATTTTATGCCTTGTGTTACTAATACTAGTTGTAAATTTAGTTGTCAATAAACCAAAAAAAAACATTGAAAGTGAATTTTATAGTACTGAATCACAACCCGCCTCCCTATTTTTCCTAAGCTGCATACAGGTAACTAATTACAGGCTTCCTTTCAGGAAGCAGAAATTGCCCCACTGTCGAACTGAAAATTTTCCATCACTTTCACTACTGGAAATATCTGCTACTTGTTTCGTTGAGGTTTTCAGTCATCTGGAAGAAATCTTATAACAGTGAATTGTTTGGGATGCTCGTGCCACAGTTTCAATTTGAATTTGATTTTTAATGCATAACTCTATTAAGATGTGGAATTTAATTTGTTTTATTGGTCTTTGTAAACAACTTGGTGTAGCTTTGGGTTAAGGTCACACATCTTCTGGTGAAAAGACAATTGGGCACTTTCATATATCGGAAAATGCTTTCTTTTTTTGGTAACAATGAAAGTAAATCGTCAGAGAAATTTGTTTCTAATAATAAAACATTCAAAAATAATCAGAAAGTTGTTTAAAATACTTTACAAATTTGAAATATTTACGAATTCAATGGCAGTATCAAGAATGTAATACTATTGGTTCTTTATTGGTGTTTACGATAATTAAACCATTCCACACCGGTAGAAATGTTTTATCTCTGTTGTTATCATAAAAACTATTAATGAAAGATATAGAAGAAATACTGGATCAGTGTGAAGCAGTCTAATTATCATAAATACCTATTATGTATCATCTTAATATCCAACATATTCCACGTTATACAAATCAGATTCACTGTGTAGTTTTGTAAAACTAGCTTTAATGTTAGTAATCGTGCAGGAACAGTTTATTAAGCCATTTAGTAATGAAAAACGGATATGTGAAGGCTGCTCAGAGTGGATATTTTATTCTAGGAGAATTTCTTAAAAATGATTCGCAGTTCAACTTAGCAGAAATCAGAGGTGCCAAGGCATAAGTGTAAATAAATGAATACCTTTGCTTATAACAAATTAGTTAAATACTGCAAAATTGTTTTTAAAAGTCTAACTACTTATTCAAAGTAATTATTATTTATTTTGTAGATCGTCAAGAAAGTCCTATGATGATAATGCTATAGGATAGTTGTATTGTAAAAGCAAAGATATGTCGAGAACACCGAATTCACAATAATATATGATGTCATTACAATAAATGTAATCAATGCAATCGTAAAAAAATGTTCAGTGTTACAGTTATGTAGCATCATCTGTTAATTTATTTTAATTGATATGAATGATAATGGTACATATAAAAATTATCACAACCCAATATGCTATAAGCATGCGTTAGCATTATTAATGTGGCTCTTACTGATGTTACATGTTCTTGGAAAAAGACTCGCTTGACTACTGTTGGATCCACAATCAAATTTATAACATGTAGGATTTTGAACATGTGTTTATTTTTACAATGAGGTACAAAACACATTTTTTAAAGTGTTATATGCTATTTGTGTTGTTCAAAAAGAAACTTCACCAATGTGTTTTCGAGATGTTTACCATTTAAGACCGGCTACTCAACTACCAGCATAGAGCACTACTGGCTGATGACATCACTTGACCATGTGTTGTATTCCTGGTCAAATGGCGCCAAATTCGGAAATTCAAATTTTTGAGGCATACGAAAAGCAATAAATTGTTTAAAATCATTAATATAGCTAAGGTTTGCTTCAACAAGTTATATTTTTACAAAAAAAAATAGGTGAAAGTTCCCAATTGTGCTAGAACTAACATTTTTTGATCTTCATTTGATTTTTCTGGTGTTCAAGTTATTCCATAATCGAAATGAATAGTCTTATTATGTAAAAACCTATCATTTTTAGTTATAAATGATGGATCAAAATCTTCATTATTAAATTCTAATATAGAAAATGACTAAATTTGAGATTTATCAAATACTGATGTTATATTTCTTGCTGTAAATGAAAATAAATAGGCCACGCTGGTTTTTCCACGATTGCCTTTTAGTCAATAATTCTGTGCTACTCAATTTTCGCTTAAATGATCCCATAAAGCCCACATCTAATGACTGAACACCATGTGTGCAATGAGGTGGAAAAATTATCAAAATAATTCCATTTGTTTGCAAACAAAATTGCATTAAAAGTGGGATGGCTTTTATGCATCACTGCATCTAGAATGTCCAAGAATTTTTATAAATAAAATGCCAGTCATCCATAAACTTCTTGGACTATTAACCAAACCAAGGCTGCCAGTAGGTGCACCAAACACCATACCATCATGAAGCTTGCCTTTCCCTGGGAAATACTGTTATCATAGTTCTTCTTTCAGCTGAAACTGGTTCCCCAACTTGTCATGCACTTAACTTAGCAACGGCATGTGGGGCTTACACAACTACTGTTTTGTCAATGTTATAAATCTTACTACCAATGAATTCGCCAGATTGAAGTCTTTTTTTGTTAAAAGCAATGGCTTTTGCCAGGCTGGTATTCTTAGGTTTATGCAATGTAAGGTTATTGTTGCCTCATAAACCTCTAGTCGAGTCAATTCCAACGTTTTATTTCTATCCCCTACTTCTAGATACTTGCACATTACTTTCCTAGCATCTGTTTATCCCATAATTAATTTTATAACATTTAATAATAGCAACTCTTGTTTTATTCTTTGCTGAGCATGTGAGGAATGATATAGCATGAACTATACTTTCCAATTAAATCATTACCATTCTTAAATTTCTTTAATCAGTAAAATAATGCTATATAGCTCATATTATATATTAAAGTTGCAGCTCTTAATCAGGGTTTTCCTTTACTCACAACTGCTACAGTTTCCTGAATAATATGATTGAATACTTCTGGCTTGTTTCTTTTCTTTATAAAAGGTTCTCATTAGGATCGCACATTTTAAAATTATGTCATTTTTCTCCCTCAGATTGGCAGCATTGAAACTTTGACATTTATTATTTACTGTTGTTGTGATTAATAGTTATGGAACATTACACTAAAAAATAACGAGTTATTATTACAAAAACGCATTACAAGTATGGTAAAAATTATGCAAACACAACTCACGAAGCACGCGCAATTTTTGGTCCTTCCATTCAGACAATGGAGAACATCACCACAGTGAATGAAAGTGTCACTGATAATTCAAAAACATCAATTAGACGTTATTCACAACAATTAATATCTCAAGAGTCTCCCTGCAGTGAATTCTAACAAAAATCTATATTCTCTTGCATACAAAATTCAGTTGATGCAGGAACTGAAAATAGCAGATCATTTGAAGCACCAACAATTTGTCAGTTGGGATTTGGAGAAGCTAAACAAAGACGGCAATTTTGCGAAGAAAATGATCTTTAGTAATGAGGTGCACTTTGAAATTATTGGTTTTGTAAACAAACAAAATTGTCATATTTGAGGAATAGGCATCCTCAAGAGATCTTGGAGAAACCGATGCATCTTGAATGTGAAGTCACTGACTGGTGCGATTTTGGACAGGTGGAGTGATAGAGCCACATTTTTTCGAAAATGATGATGGAAATGCAGTTATCGCAAATGGCCTTAATTGGTTCGTATGAACAGGATGGTGCCATCTGTCATACTGTTGCACCAACAATTTTCAGACGGTGCCGTCTCCCAAAATGCAGACATTAATTGGCCAGCCAGACCATACGATTTGACAGCGTGTGAATTTTTTATGGGGATTTATGAAATTGCAGGTTTATGCCGGTAAGCCACAAATGAAGTGCGATGCAACAAGTGTACAGAGACAGTTTTGGAAGACATTTATTTAAAACATAATTGCAGTTTGTCCATTTTGGAATGAAATTAAATGTCATTGCTTACTTAAAAAATTAGTTTTATGTAAAAATCATATTGTGTGCTCCTGCTGAGACAGCCTTTGTGTGTCCGAACCATTTTTTATTCCCTAAAACCAAACTTTACATATATAGTTTAGTTTTATAAAATTTCTAAAGAACTTTACATACATAATATAAATTTATTAATGGAAGGGGTAAATTTGGACACTGTCCGAGTGTGTTGCCAAGTCAATGTTCATATGTGCACCACCTAATCTTGATATTAAACTAAATATGAAATGAATGAAAAATTCTAGAATAACTTTTAAAAAGTACATGAAGTAGGTTTAAAGATTAGATAAACAATTAATCTTGAAATTAGCACGTTGTCAGTAAATTCTAACAAAATTCCGAACAACGAAATACTTTGTATGCACTTCAACGTGTATTGTCACTGAGTGTATAGCAAAGAATATATGGAAGGGAAATAGTTGACAGCATATCTAGCCACCTACTGACAATGTTTGCTACTTTTGGTATGTTTTAGTTACTACATAGTGTTAGTATAGATAAGGTGTACGATTACAAAGCAGTAATGTATTTCAAATTGTTACCCAAACACTATTCTGTAGTAGAATACTGTTATTCTGAATTATCATTTCATTATTAGCATCTGTGCTAGCTGTAAAATTTATACATTTTCAACTTGTTATATTTCTGCCATTTTCCACAAGATCACAACAATTACAAGTTTACTAATTTTGAGGTTAGGTTTATGCACTTTCCTTTTAGATCAAG
This sequence comes from Phrixothrix hirtus, assembly GCA_024586415.1. Taxonomy (NCBI): domain Eukaryota; kingdom Metazoa; phylum Arthropoda; class Insecta; order Coleoptera; family Phengodidae; genus Phrixothrix; species Phrixothrix hirtus. The sequence continues at coordinate 19,199 of JAHWXV010000142.1, read as the reverse complement.
CAAAAGGAGCAAGCTCAGAGTGCTCCATTTTTTCTTACCCAAACACACAATTACATGCACAATTTACTCTGAAGTATGTACCTGAACTAAAATAGTATTCTTAAAGTATAAAGTGTTAAAAGGGCCAACAACTTGAACGCACCTTTTATAAACTTAAATATTTGTTTTAGCGTGAAATTCGAACTGACCAAAAATTCCTCTTTCTCCATCTAAAGCTTTAAGTCTCTTTTTGCAAAGTGTGTTGTAAATAATTATACTTTGATATAATCATAAATGCTCAGTTAACTGAAAGTTCTCCAGACTCAATCCTGATTATTTCTTACTTACAAAACAGGTGGTGTGCGTTATGATATCAAAGATTTGAATTTAGCGGGTTTTCACAAAGTACATTTAGAACGGGATGATTCGATGTATGGACTGTATTTTGAGGCTGGGGTTTATGTCCCAAATGAAATTTAAGTAAAGCAAAGGACCGTGAGTGCACTTATACAATTAAACAAAAACAAATGAACAATTTACAATTTAAAGGAAAAATCACTTACCTTCTAATTTGATGTGTGCAATCAGGTGAAGTTTGGTCTTCAAGAATTTGATTTGGAAAGAAAGGATGGAGCTAAGGAATAAGGTAGACCAAAACACTCCGATAAAATACTAAATTGAGTCTTTAAATTAAATATATGTACGTTGTATAGGCACTGCAAAAACGAATAACGAAAATTAATATAAGTTTAATGATCAATAAATTTGAAGCGATAAATAAGCAACAACTGTCTGTATTGAGAGCAGATCAAATTTGTACTGTTTAAAATGCACGAATTGGCATTGTAGTTCGCAACTAATGCAACCTATGAAATTAAAAGTCACTAGATTGAATTTTTATATACAAGACAAATAAACAAAATTTTATAACTAATTTTTTAATGCATGCCGACAGGTGGAGTAAAATATATCATATGAGAGTCCACTATAGTTCAAAATCTAGATTAGGAAAACAGTCAACATTAAGATGAACACCTGAAAAAAATTGTTTAAGTCCAATACAATGTTCTGTTAAACTATGTTTTAAATCAGTCAGTTTGCCGATATAATTTACATTGGTATTGTATAATTTTAATTATAAAAAATATGTAGAAAAGGGTAAAATAAAATAATTTTAAAAAGTCTATTAAAAACATGAACAGTAGTTAGTTTACATATAGAATCATCGATAAATGAAATATATATTTTGAAATAACATGCTTAAAAATATCTAAGTGAAATTATACTTATAAACATGTATAAACTTAAAAATCTTCTAATAGATTATTATGGTACTTAAAACCAATAGATCAACCATTTTAGCACATTTTTTAAAACATAGTCTCCTGTTATCCAAATTCCATTACTATGATTTGAAAATATTAAACAATATGTACTTGCCCCTATTTTATTAGTTATTGTTGGTAATTTTTATTAGACATGATTTATAAATTAAACTTTATAAGTGCAGTAATATTGAAAAAACAAAGTCGAAGCAAGTTGTGACCAGTACTATATGAAAGTGTATAATACTGATTATGTCTTTCTCAGACATTTTTTTTTCGACTGCACAGTATATATGTACAGGGCGTCCCACTGGGAACTTCATCGATCTATATATAGAAAGCTGTATAGGAAAATTTTGAAACTTTGTCAGTATACTAATGCCAATGTTTAATAGCATATGACGATGGCTGAAAATATTTTAGCTGAGTTCCCCCCATTGACGTTAGTATATTGACAAATTTTCAAAATTTTCTATGTATAGTTTCTATATATAGATCGATGCAGTTCCCGGTGGGACGCCCTGTATAACAACAAACATAGGGACTGTTGGCAGTGTCAGATATGCATTAGAGGTCTTAAAACATTTCCTGCAGATAAAAGGAAACTATTGTACCAGCACAAGCATTTCAGAAATTTGTAAATATCAATCCATGAATTATCAATAAAAGATTCTCTTGTACATGAATAAAATTGACAAACAGAAAAGTACTATTTATTTAAGATTCTTGACTTTTAAAGGTATGATTAACAATTTTGATACTATTAATAATTTGATAACTAAACCCATGTGGTACCTCAGAGAACAAATGCTAATTTGTAAATAGAGTTTGAAAATATCTAGCAACATCAATAAGTACTGAGTCTATTTTTAACACATTCACTGCCAGACCATATATTTCTTTACTGTGTCATAGTTTTTTCATCTGCCATTAAAATGAACATTAGTGTCTTCTGTGGTATACAACGAAGTAATATGGCATTTTTGATGTTTTATGTCATAGAAGACATCCTTGTCAGACACCTTCAACGATTTTAATGCACAGCGGACACTTTAGTGGTCATAAAGTTGTTGGTGACATGTTGGTTCGCACATCCTGCATATTTCTGCATTTAATTTGATTTATTTTCAGAAGCTGCATATTATAACGGGCGAAAGGACTAAAAAATGTTGAAACTTGAAGTAACTGAACATAGTGAATCTAGTGGGATGGAAAGTAAGATAATTTATGTATTGTTTATAATTAAAACTAAAAGCAGTACTTGTTTAACACGTTCACTACGGAAGACACATATGGTGCACTCATGCAGCATGGCATGAGCGCACTATATGTGTTTTGAGCAGTGAACGTGTTAAGCCAATACTTACGATAACAATTGTGACAAGAAACCAAAATACTGGTTACAATGTTCTATTTTATTTTTTAGGTTTATATATTGTATTGATTCCATATGAATGAAATTTTTTTTCATTCGATATTATATTTTATATTTATATGTAATTTGGTTTATATTTTTTTGAATATAAACCTGTTTTATCAATAATAGTTTCTATAAGTTCAGTGGGGTCTGCTTTGGCTACTGCAGTAAATGAGATAAATCACTTTTATAGATACTTTAGCAGATACAAACAGCAGACACACATTTAACAAAATAATTTTAGTACATATAAAAAACTACATAAAGCAGGTTATTTTGTTAGCTCAAAACGAGGCGTTTGGTAATACCATTTTAATGTTTGAACAAAATGTATAATGGATACCAGTGTCTGCTATGGCATCATAATAACAATGGTGTTTGCCATGACAGCAAATATGTTAAATAATAGGAGTATAACTTATTAAAGTTCATTTACTAAGAACTTCACTGATTTGTAAACAAAACGGCAATTGGTAGCTAAGGTATTTTAATAACAAATTAACTTGAGCTCTAATTAAAATATTTCTTTTGTTTGTAATAAAATTGAAAACGAATTTTTTTAAGTAACTTGTAAAAGAACTGATATTTCTATAAATAAAACATTAGTTGTAAGTGCCATGAAAACCTATCTTAAGACAGTTTTAAAATTAAAATACAAAAAGAAATAATTACTACAAGTACCTATACAAAATTAAATATGTACAAGTCTGTAAAATGTTTATTCATCTGTGCCGCTAATCAAGTATTCGAATGCATGTTTAACATAAACTTCATTCTTCGCTACGATAATAACGTATTTCTTATATGGTAAGAATTTGACTTCTTCAAATACATCTTCAACAATCAATTCACCTGTTTCAGCCTTCCAGCATAGTATGCCGTTGTTATAAAATCCTATGACAAGACCACTATCCATACATACAGCATGTAAACTACAACAACAAAAATATATAAAAAGCATACAATGAATAAGTCAAAACTACTTTTCTATTTCTTCAGATCTTGCTTTATAAACCTGTAGATGCTTCCACGAACAATCAAAACTATTTATTCCTATTAAGTGTATATGTCCATCTTGGTAATTATGTAAAGTGAACAGAAAACCCTAAAATGACAAAATTGAGTTAGTTATTCAATTTAATTTCAAAATAAGCTTACTCTGTCACATTTTGCCCACAAGCTACGAGGTAATTGGTTAGCATTCAAATGATCGATAATAGCAACGATATAACCATGCTCCAAATTCCATAAGACTAGTTGATTGGAAGAACAACCCATTACCAATGTATCACAGTCTATTCAAAAATGAAATGGGTTATAATTTCAGAATGCGATAGTAATAATAAAAAGCAAAGCTCACCACACACTAAATCAGCTCGGAAACAGTTATGTTCAATACTGGCAGCTACTCATTATGCAACAAAATTGCTATATAAACGCAATTTAAATTTAAAATACATGCCATGAAATCTGTTATGCAGAGATGGTAGTGATGATTTCATACGCCATATAACCTTGGCAGCATCTATCATTGCTGTTTAAACAACCATATCATTCAATAGATTCTGTTTTCCGTTTGCTGCCAGCACTGAACATAGCTATTAGGTTGCATTGAAACAAAATGAATCAAAGTGCTAGAGATAGAAAGTTATGCATGTTCAGTTTGATATCTTTTGAATCAGATCATTCTGCTTCTAATTGAATGTGTAATAAGCTGAACGCTCACTGCAGGAATGCACTTGAGCATGATTTTTCACATATTAACCCTTTAGTTACTGTTGGCAAGTTAACTCGTCAAGTGACCTTGTTGACTGAATATTTCTTCAGATTTGTCATATTCTTTCTTTGTATTTTTATTTTGATTTTTGAGATCTAAAAGTAAACATTGCAAAAAATATATACTCAAAGTATTCATACCTCATTGCTTTTAAACTATTCAGTAGCGAAAGGGTTAAGGTATTGTTATATTGAAATTAGCATTATAAACTTTAAATTAACAACATCGACAAGCATGAAACAAATAAAATATGAATCATGGGTACCTGAAAAAAAATTCGTTCAAGGAAAAATAAAATTCTTAATACTATAATAATCAAACATTTATTAAACAAAAATTTATTAAAATAATATATGAATATATTGTTGAATTTAGTTTATTTATTTTTATAGTTTTGTCAGTTTTCCTTGACAATTAATCACTTGCCGCATTTTAGAAAAATTGCAGCAGCAATCAGAACTCATGTCCATTAATGGGTTTCTAAACTGTCAAGTTACAAGGCGGTCATTGAATTCAATTTTCCCATCAAGTTTTCAAACTTAGAACCCTCTGTTTGAAGTAAAAAAACTGCAGTTAAAAACAGATATTTTTGTAAACAAAATAGAATTCAAACTCACCGTGTAGGAATAATAATATTGCCAAATACATAAAGTAGTTTAACCTACATAAACCTGAAATGTACTATTTATTTCTAAACTAACATATGATGTTGATGAAAAGTTTATATACAAAATAAAAGAATTCAATACAAACTTAGAGGAATGGCTCTACCAAGCAGGCAGCAATCTCAGTGCTCAGATTAAAATATTTCAGCAACTTGATGGGTGAATTCAAGCTTGATAACCCCAATGAATGTATCAAGAAAACATAGCAGCCTGAATGATCTTTCTTCCCAAAATGATGCTTTAAGCAAAGGAATTACACTTAAAGCAAGAATTTTTGAATACAGCTATCTTAATTCGAATCCGCAAAATTGCGATATTAAAAACATGCTTTAGTACTTCTCAAATAAAGCAATGCTTTATTAAATAATGGAGGACATAAATTTAATACATGAAACATCCATTTGATATAATAGTAAAAACTAAGTGATGCGATCTGCCAAGACCCCTTTCCCCTCTAAAATTTAATTACATTAAGCATAATTTGAAGCAATGAGATTTATAGCTTAAAAATATAGACGTGATTTTGTTTCTCTCTATTATTAAGATTAAACAAAGAACACAATAAGAAATGTTGATATGTCTTAAGCCACAACAAAATTAATTGCTTCTAGCCACAAGATATTTCAAAAGGAATTCAGTATAATTTTAACATGTAATGGAACTTACATTAAATTGTCTATGTATAATTCTTTTATCGATTTAAATGAATTACAAGATTATAATTGAATATTTGCCCAAAATAATTTATATAAAATGTCACAATATACAAATCCGTTTTAAATAAACTTATGTTTGTAATAGAAAAGCATATTTACCAAAAAAAGACAACATTGATCAAAATTGACTTATCACATAGTGATTTCAAAAAAATATGTAAATGATTATTCAAGTTCAAATAGAATTGCAAGTATGACATGTAGCTAACTGATAGTCCTGATAAAATCCCTGCATATTTTCTGAAACAATGTGCCTTCACACTTTCTAGACCATTACATTTTTTGTTTAATAGATCATTAACTTTAGGTCAATTTCCAGACATATGGAAACAGTTTTATTAATCCAATTTATAAAAATGATGAGAAAGACAACATAAAAAACTACCGTGGGATATATATACAATCAGAAATACCTAAACTGTTCGATCTTCTTGTAACAAATCAACTAACATCAGTTTTTCAATCATTAATAATATCAGAGCAACATGGCTTTATTTCACATTGTTCAACTACCTATAATTTATTATGCTATGAGAGTTTCATTATTAATGCTTTTGAGAGATCTCGTCAAGTTGACTCAATTATACAGATTTCACAAAGGTTTTTGACAGAGTAGCTTACAATATATTGTTAAAGAAATTATACGCTATGGAAATCCAAGGTAACATGTGTTGTGGTTGAAGAGTTACTTAATTGGTCGAACCCAATCTGTTCGAATATCAAAATTTATTTCAGAAACTTTTGAGGTAAAATCGGGGGTCCCTCAAGGTTCTCATTGTGATCCACTCTTATTTTGTCTATTTATTAATAATATTAACATCTATATCAAAAATTCTCGATTTTTGTTATTCGCAGATGACCTGAAAATTATAAAGAAGTAAAAACCATACATGATTCAGTATTATTTCAGAGTGATATCACAGAAATTATGAGATGGTGTAATGACAATCAATTAAATTTTAATACTGATAAATGTTTCTGCATATTTTTTACCAGATCTCATTCTCCTTTAGAATTCAATTGTCATGAATAATATTCATCTAAAAAGACAATCCCTGTGTAATGATTTGGGAGTAATTTTTGATCAAAAACTTCACTTTGACTCTTAGATAACCACTTTATCACGTCGTGCATATAAGATGTTGGGCTTCATATTGAGATCTTCTACCGATTTCAATGTAACTACTTTAAAAGTTTTATATTGCTCTTTAGTTCGCTCATTAATTGAATATTGCAGTCTGATATGGAATCCATACTATATTAAATATATTATTAGGCTGGCACGAAAGTTCTGGTGGTTTTGTTAACTTTAAACTTTAAAGCGTTTTATTTAACTAAACTGTTATGTAAATACTGTGTTGTATATTTTTTTGTAGCAAATTTCCTGCTCTATAATATACTATCATTTATTTTTACTGAACTCTGTTTTTCTCTTTTTTTTAGGAAAAACTGTGAAATGTCTAAGGACCAATTGCACATAATTTTTTTATTTTAATTTCAAATTAAGAAAATCAGCTGCTGACAGCTCGAGAAATTAATCAAATGTGGGGCCCGAATAGTACTGCTGAAAGAACTGTGCAGTGCCGGTTCCAGAAATTTCAGTTCGGAGATTTTAGCCTTGAAGATGAACCACATAGCGGCTGGCCTACAGTAATCCAAGATTGCCTTCTGAAAGCCATTCTTAAAGTTGAACCATCGCAAACTATTCAAAGCATTGCAGAACAACTTAGTGTTAGCCACCATGCTGTTGAAGAAGGCTTGAAGCGTATTGGAAAGGTTAAAAAGTTTGAAAAATGGGTACCTCACAATTTGAATGATCGACAAAGATTGTCACGTTTAAAAGTTTATTCTTCGTTGGTTTTGCGCAACAAAAATGATCTGGTTTTGGATTGAACCCTTACTTGTAATGAAAAATGGATCCTGTATCACAATAGGAAACGTTTGGGGCAATGGTTGGACAAAGATGAGCCACACAAACAGTTTCCAAATGCAAAACTCATCAAAAAAAGACCATGGTTACAGTATGGTGGTCGGCAGCCAGTGTCATTCATTTCAACTTTATGAAAACAGGTGAGACCATTACGGCAGATACCTACCATCAGGAAATTGATCAAATGTATGAAAAATTACCAAAACAACAGCCGGCACTGGTCGCCAGAAGAGGTCAATTCTGTTGCACGATAATTCCAGACCACATATTTCGCAGATTACACTGCAAAAATCGAATAAACTGCAGATTGAAGTTTTGCCTCATCCACCGTATAGTCCAGACCCCTCAACAACAGATTATCACATTTTCAAGCATCTGGACAATTTTCTAAAAGCTAGAACCTCCAACAATCAGGACCAAGCAAAATCAGCATTCATTGAATTTCTGGAGTCCTGAGTACCCAATTTTTATGCTGATGAAATTAATCGGCTTGTATCAGCATTGGCAAAAATGTGCTGATTGTAATGGTGCTTATTTTGATTAAATCGAGTTAATATTTGCTGAGTTATTGAAATTTAAAGTTTAACGTTTAAAACCGCCAGAACTTTCGTGCCAACCTAATAATATACTTCAAAATATCCAAAATAAATTTCTGAGAGTCATTGCTTTTAAATGGGGCTTGAGGTCAGGAGAATATAACTACAACAAGGTCAGAAAATCTATTTCGTTAATGTCATTAACTAATAAGACGCAAATTCTTATCCTTGATTTATTTATATAAAATTCTCTCGGCATTGATTGTCCTGAAATCACCTCATTGATCAAATTTAATGTTCCATCAAGATCTACCAGACAACAGTCACTATTTTTCATTCCCATTCATTTAAGGAATTATAGCTATAAGTCGCCTATCTCTCGCATGCTTCGATTTGGTAATGAATATGGTGAAATCGACTATCTTAATACTAGTCTAACTAGATTTAAAAACAAGGTTTGTAATACGATTTCACATAGATTAACTCAATTTATTTTTATTTTTGTTTGAACTTAATTAGCTTTATTTATTTATAATACTTAAATTGTTAGTTCGAGAAATATTTAGTATCTATTTATCTATAATATCTACTTATTTTTATTATTTAAAACTAGCACATATAATTGTTTAATTTTTTTTTATTTTTTTTTCTCTCTTATATTTATTTATTGTTACACTGGGTTGATACCGTATATAATATAAAATAAAATAAAATTTGTCATTAATAATAAATACGTTTCTAAAGTTAGAATATTTAACACATTTTTTCCAAATATTATATTATAATAGCATTACTAGAGGGAGCTATGCAAGTAACATTGGAAATTTCACATTTTTATTGAAATCTTAATTATTTGAATTCGTAACGTCATTGTAGACAATATTTTGACAAACAAGAATTTTTAGAAAACAAAATCAGTTCTTAGTTGACTTGTTTGATATCTGTTCAATTCTCATTTGTTGATGTGAAATATCCGTTAATTTCAAACAAACATATCCTTTTAATATGTAATTCATTTTCATTTGTTTTATTAAATCTAAATCTAAATTTAAATTATTTAACATGCAAATTCACACTTCTAGTTCTTGTTTTATTTTATTGCCACTTGGTAGCATATCATAACAGTTGTTTGCTATACCACACCCTGGAATTCATGTTAACAATTTTCTCACACCTTATGCTGTTAAATAAATAAGGCTGGATGATTTCAAAATTTCAATACTTTACTGAGATGAAAGGTTGTATAGCCCTATCAAAACTTATATTTATCCTAATCCTTAATTTTGGGATCAGGTAAATGTTTAACATATTTTCTGAAAATTGCGTTCACACTATCAAAATACAGATAAGTAAAAATATTTTCTTTTTGAGGTGACAATTATTTTAAAGCTCCAAGAATCTACTTTAAAACTGTTTTTGTTTCATTAATTCATCTTGTTTGATGCCATGAATAAAATTTTATAGACACAAATAAGGTAAAATCATAATAATGTGAAGATAGTTAATTCAACATCCCTTTAGGTTAAGTTGTAAAACCTAAACAATGCAGTAGATTTGCTAAAAGCAAATGACAAGGTCGTTTCAATAAAATGCAAAATTTAAAATGAGCAACAAATCTTTACCAAATTTGCCACAAATAGACATTAAGGTAAAATTTAATACTGCGTAAATTAGCTGACTTCCATCTTGACTAACCAAACCAGATTCAAAATTATCGGGTGAAATTTAAAAATCCAAATGTGATACTCATCAAAGGGAGGGCAATAAACTTATAAAAACACCTTGCGCAACCTGAAAAAATAGGTTTTTTCCTGAGTTACAAGAAGCAACAACAGTCTCAGCCATAGATAGCTGCAATATCCAAGTTACAATGAACTAATTCAAAAACATGGTTAAATTTAAGTAAAAGATCCAGTGAACAATTCATCATTGATTAAATTAGAGCCAGAACAATCATGTTAAGATTGTTTTGGCCACGAATTTGGAGGACAAATCCACTCTAATAAATAAAAATCATACGACACCATATGTGAAAGGTCATTTCATTCAAGAAGCCAGCACAAAAGTGAATATTAAAAGATAATCAGTTAGTATATGGGGTGTCCCAGATATAAGGCACATTATTTAACACACATGTCCTTGGTGAACATAGATCTCTAAAAATTTTTAATCTAAATTGAAAAATGTTTTCGTAAATTTTTGCATGTCATTGATACAATCCTGACCATACTTTACTGTGAAATATAATTAAAAACATAAATATCACTTTGTTTCTATTTACAAAAGATCATGTTACGTTTACTATTCATGTACTTTTTGGAGTTCATGTTTTAATAAACAGTAATAGAATCTATTGTTTTAAATCGCCTAAGTTTGTTTTTTTTTCTGTAGAACTTTGCTTAAATTATTTATGAATTTATTGTTAAAAAAGTTATTTATTAAACATCTAAAATTGACAAATTTTAATTTAAGTAAGTATGCATACAATTAAAGTTTGTTTGACATACATTAATTTATATAAAAGATATGTATTATGGCATGCAAATATGTCAAATTTGCATAAAACTTATTTACTAAAAGCTAACAACTTTGTTTCCACCATTTTTTCTCGACATTCGAGGATTTATTTTAAAAAATTGGTTATATATTTACAGTTCAAAATATTGTCCATCGCTGGCCACTACTTTCTCCCATCTTTCAGGCAGCATTGAACCCTGCATCGAAAATACTACTCATCTTTTGAGGTAATCCACATATCGATCCAATTTTTAACTTCTTCATAAAAACGTAAGTGCATCAGTCATGTGCCATTGATCAAAGAGAATACGGTGGGGTAGGACTTCCCATTTCAACATTTCCTGGTATGCTTTGACCGACTTTGTGACATGTAGTCTAGCATTGTCATGCTGTAAAATCACTTTTATCATGTCCCTCATTGTATTGCAGCTATTTGTCTTTCAATGCTCGGCTTAAATGCATTAATTGTTTTCGATACAGATCTCCTGTGATTGTTTCAGACGGTTTTAGCAGCTCATAATACACTACACTAAGCTGGTTCCATCAAATACAGAGCATGAACTTCAAACTGTGAATATTCGGTTTGGCCGTTAATGTGGAAGCATGGCCAGAAGTCCCCATAATTTTATGTGCTTGGAGTTATCGTATTGAACCCATTTTTCGTCCTCAGTCACAATGTGATGCATAAATTCCTTCCGTCTTTGCCTTTCAAGCAGTTGTTCACAAGCAAACAAACGCCGTTCAACATCTCTCCGCTTGTTGAACAGCACCCAATTTCCTTGTTTTTGTATCATTCCTGTGGCTTTCAAGCATTTTGAAATGACTTGTTGAGTCACACCCAATGATCCTGCCAATTCTTGTTACGCTTGACATGAGTCTTCATGGAATAATGCCTCTAATTCTGCATCTTTGAAAACCTTCTCTCTTCCATGGCCATGCTGGTCTTCAATGTCAAAATCACCATTCTTAAAGCATTGAAACCACTCACAGCATGTTCTTTCACTAATAGCGGTCTCACCATAAGTATTTGAGAGCATTCAATGAGTCTCAGCCGCAGATTTCTTCATATTGAAGCAGCAAATTAAAACCTCCCGCAAATAGCAAGAATTTCAATTAAAAATAACTTTATGATGCAAACACAAATCGACTAATGCTTTAATGGAGTTATGTTGACAAATACCCAAGCTTATTGTATAACGTCAACATCTGTTTATTTCCACCACCACATACCACTAAAGCCATCTATTGGAAAATGGCAGAAGCAAAGTTGTACACCTTTTATTTTGATTGACGATGCTTTTATGAAATTGGTAAAATTTGGTTAATGACAATTAAAATGGACCTACATTTTAAAATAAATGTTCAAAATTTCATCTTTGAACAGCTATTAAAATTGTATTTTTTGAAGTTAACCATGTATATAGAAACAATCTTGCATATAATTGTATTGTTCAATGAATATTATAACACTCCCTATACATTAAAATCTATCACTGTATTCTTGTAATGTTAACATTTTTAATAATTTTAAGAACACATCTAATAAGCACAAATGTCTGAGATAGACTAAAGCTTATGCTACACTACAGCAATATCAGCATTGGATTATTCATCAGCATACTGCATCGACACTACTGTGATAAGTTTACAGATCAGATTTGAAACTGTAATTATTCTCTTATACCATGCATTTTAGAAAAAAATATAAGAAAATTTTGTTCTATAGTTCATACTGTCTACAGTTTTCATAATGCTCTTATTTTTGTGACACCCCTTATAACATAATTTAAAGTTTATTTTACTTGACTAAATAAAGATATTCGAATTATAAACATTTTATAATCCTTTTTCTACAGAGTTGTTTTGAAATAGCTGTTGAAACTAAAATGGCCAACTATATGTATTAAAGAAACACATTTTTGAGATTATTAAATTCAATTAAGCAAAAACATATTCCAAAGGGATATTATGTATTTTTATTTTTTAATAAAGCTTTTAGTTTAAAAATTATGAAAAGAAAAAACAAATTAATTGTATAAAATAAGCTGCATTTTCTCTTAATAACTAACAAGGGGAGTGCACGGACCTGATGTCACGGGTTTTAAGGAAACTTTTTTGGTTTATTCTACAACACTAACATACATTTTGTGTAAAAGGATTTTTATCAACGCTTCTTCGTTTCTGAAAAAAAAATAAAATAGAAAAAGAAATACATTAACCTTTAGCAGATCAATGTTAGAAATATCTAACAGCTATAATTGCATCCTAAAATAATATTCAAACTAATTTATGATGAAGTTAATTTTTATCAACAAAAAAACAATTTATTTCCAATATGCAAAATGTGATGTCCCGGAAAGTCAAAATTAAAATTCATTCGATACGCCATCAAATTTCTTTGCCAATTTTCAAAGATATATTGCAATATGCATGGTACGCATCAAAACATATACGAAAAAATGATATTTTTAAATGTTTGAGAAGTTTATTTTCCTGCGGACATAACGAAAAAAAAATGTGATTATCAACAAATAGTCATAATTAGGTTCACCCGATGTAAGTAAATGCATTGTTATGTATGCTTTTATGATAAATACCATCCCAAATATTGCAATGGAGCAAAATAAATAAAATAAACTTGAAAATGTTTCATATAACATATTTTTTAGTATTTTACTATAATCATGTTCAATATATTTCTTTTTCTATTATTTTATTTTTTCCTCCATAACGAAGAGGCATTGACAAAAGTCCTTTTACACAAAATGCATGTTAGTGTTGTAGAATAACTCAAAAAAGTTTCATTAAAATCTGTGACATCAGGTCTGTGCACTCCCCTTGAAAGTTTTTATTGTTTTTTGATAATTTTTACTTACACAAAAAGCATTGGAAAAGTGGAAATAAACATATTTCAAAACATACACAACTAAATCTAATTTAATAAATCAGAATGGAGATTTTTATCAATTTCAATTACACTGAATGTTTATCAATACACATTGCAATGACCTGTAATATGAGTAGGACTGGAATAAACATACGTGATTTCACCGCCAACTGGTGTACAATATATGTTGCAAATCAGAAGTTCTCAAAAAGCTTTGCAAGAATTTTCTAAATTCGATCGTGCCCAAATTAAAGCTGTTTAATTTTTTTAATTATTTTATTGTGAATGTACCAGCCATAAAGAATATGTGGTTAAAGTATCAAAGTATTTCAAAGCAACCCTGTATTCATAGATTCAGATAGAAACCGAGATACCTTTCTTTGGTACCAAAGTTGTTTGTTATTTTAACTTAATTTATAATTTAGTTTAGACTAGCTTTACGCACATTTTCTTACAATAAACCATTGTAATCTATTTATGTAAACATTGGCAGCATAGTAATCTTTACAAATTTTTGCTTTCTTTGATTTAAACTTATAAATTTAAACATTCCTTTATTGCTGTTCTATTATTTATAATATGTGTGTGTTCAATCATCATTTCAATTTTAAAAAATTGTTTAATTTGAAATTGTGGTATTTGTTTGAGACAATAGAGCATATACTTAACCAAATCATTACTGCAACAGGTAAGTAAACAAACTCTTACATAGACTCCACACCATTGGGTTACTGAAAACCTTTGAAGTTACATGGACATTAATATTTTAAACAAAGTTCCGCTAACTAATAAATTGAAATCAAACCAATAGACCAGTGTCTATGAAACAGTCTCAATTCTATTAAAAGTTATAAATAAAAATATGAATATCGAATGGTTAAAACAGTTCCTTTCTGGAAAATTCAGAGGAGCATAACTGAAAAACGGTTTGAGTAAAAAATATAATATTTTAGATTTCCATTTATCCTTGGGATATAAAAGTTGAACAGAATTTGAAAAACGTCCAAGAGGGTGATGTCCAAAACTTCAAAAAAAAATTAGATGACAACATGGAATTACTCATATTTAAATCTGATGGACGGCAAATGGTTTGTTGTAAGAAAAATACTTATCTTAATAGGGAAAACTTGTATCCCACAATTAAACATGAAACTGATCAGTTTATGGGAATGCATGAGTGTCAATGGAGTCGGAACATTACACTTCATTGATGAAATGGACAACAAAGGTTACATAAACATATTAAAATCAAATTAGATGTTAGTACGCAGTTAATAGATTTACAAGACTAGTGTATTTTCGTGCAAGACAAAAAGAATGTGGCTACTGTATAATACCCAAAACATCTAATACATCTCCACAGTTTCCAGATATAAATCCTATAGAGAATCTGTGGGACTATTTGGAAAAACAAAATTAGATTACATAAAATATCAAATAAACACGATTTAAAAGCGGCTTTGCTGAAGGAATGGAGGAATTTTGTCTTCCCTTACAAATAAATTAGTTTCGTCAATGAAGAGAGGATGCAAGCAGTCATAGAAGCTAAAACTTACCTAACAAAATATTAACACATTTCAAATTTCTTTTTATTATTATATCACAGTGTGCAAATATGTTCCATTTATAAAAATATTACGTTATCACAATTTTATTTTGTTTTTCTTGTTAATGGTTGTATATAAATTATTATTCTTTTTAATTTTCAAAACACATTATTGTATTAATTATTTACATCAATTTTTGATAAATAAAAAATAGATAACCTAAATATTGGTTAATTTATTGTACACTCACTGTACATTATTGCTATACATAAGTTACTCTAAACAATATACTTAGGTTGTAACATAAGTTTTCAGATAAAATTTTTTTGTGATATTCATAAATTCATAAAAAGTCAATAACACAACCTCATATATAACTCTTTTTTCCATTTGTTCATCTGCATGTTTATTCTAGTTTTCCACCCTATTTTTGATTATTCATTTGTTAATCAAATTTTTATGAATTTTTAGGCTAAAATGAAAAAAATTGACATTCGAACCCTAATTCATTACAAATTTTCTCTGGATCGAAAACCAATGCAGGCGTTGCAGAACATCACTCAATCGAAAGGTCCAGGAGTTATCTCACGTGTAACAGTGTACCATTGGTATGCCAAATTCCGTGACGGGCAGGAAAACATCAAAGATGTGCCAAGGTCTGGAAGGCTATCGATCATCAATGAGGAGGCCGTGTTCACCGCCATCGAAGCAGATCCGATACTGAGCACACGCATGTTAGCGGAAGACTTCACCTGTTCACACATGCAAATTACCCGAAATCTGCACAAACTTGGGAAGCAAGTAGGGAAGGGCAAATGTGTGCCATACAAGTTGACCCAGGAATAGAAAAATCGCCGTTTGCAGGCCACACAACAACTGTTCTAACGCCACAAGGCAGCACCCTTTTTGGATCGAATTGTGACGTGTGATGATAAATGGTATTTGTACAAGAACCCCAAAAACAAAAACAGTTGCCAGCCATCAGTTTCGACCCCAAAACCAGATTGGTGCCAACAGTGTTCCTTTGTGTTTGGTGATGGCGTGATCCACTCGGAGACTGTCCCACATAGGCAAACCATTAATGCCCAATACTACTGTGATCAACTGGACAGAATTCAGCAAAAAATTCCGTCTCCCAACCTCACTGGTCATTTTTGTGCAGGGGTCGTGTATGAAGCAGGACAATGCCAAACCCCATGTTGCAAATTCGACACTCCAAAAAATCAACCAGCTGGGCTGGGAAACTTATCCACCTGCCATACAGTCCCGATTGTGCCCATCCAACTACCACTTGTTTGCTTCCCTTGTTCATTCTTTGGCCGGAAAAACTTTTGCTGAACTTGACCACCTCCAAAACCACCTTCGATCATTTTTTACTTCCAAGCCCGCCGAGTTCTACACCCATGGCATTGAACTCTTGCCTAAAAAATGGCAACATGTCGTTGATAACAATAGCAAATATTTTGAGTCATAATTATGTTTTGTTACATTTTAAAAAATAAATTTTCGTTCAAAAATGAAAACTTATGTTACAACCTAAATAACTAAGTAGCCTAACAAAACATATTAATGACAAAATTCTTTGTCTTGATATTGTTACATCACTTTCTTGTTGTGCGGACAACCTGTATGTTTTCCTTTCTGTTTTAGTTAATTTTACCTGCCCAGTTTCTGCTAGCCTCTCGTATCTACCTGGAAAAATGGACCAAAATATCCATAACAACTCTTATTTAAATTTTAACCAGGAATTTTTTTACGAAAAAACTTTTGCCTGTTATTTTATTTTCATTTAACTTTAAAATTATATGTAAAACCCTTTCTCTTTAAGCTATCTAAAATTCTTTAAAGTTGTAACGCATGTGAGTTACAATTTTTAATTCTCATGTGCCTGCACATAACTACAGTTTCATAAATAAATTGACTTGCTAATAATTACTGCAACTTTTAATTATTTAAAATAAAATTTAAGTTTATGTGCCCAGATTTGATTGACTTTTCATGAAAAATAATTATACTGTAACAGAAATTTTACAATACAAATTTATTCTTTCCCAGGATGTCTCATTAAAATTATATAAAGAACAAAATAAAATATTACAAATTTCTTATTATACAAGGTGTTTCGCCTAAGAACCGACACAGAGCAGGGACATGTAGGGGAACCAAAAATATGATGATTTAACGCAACTTAACTTGATACAAATTTGCATCCTTGAGAAGTTATAGGTCTTCAAAGTTGGGTTTCAAATTTCGAAAAAAATCAATATATCAGTTATAGTTGAACTTAGAAAAACCAAATTTGGTATATATTGTGAGGGCAGTAAGAGCATTAATCGACAGTAAGTAGAATTCAATTGAAGCATTTTAAAGGGCTGATGCACCCTTAAAATGTGACAGAATTTTTTAACCCGTTGGCAGACTCAAAAACTTGTTATTTTATTTTGTGGAGAATTTAATTCTAAAATTTTTCTTACTCTTGTTATTTTTCGAAAAACTTGGTCGTTTTCAAGAAAAACCCGAATTAATAAAACATGTATTTTAGCGATGTTATTTAATATCTTCGGTTCACATTCAGTTCACATTCTGAGGTGTTCCAACAATTCTTGTTGGCCCTGGGGGTTTCTTCTTGGAAAGCTCCAGTTGTGTTAACAGATCCTATCCAATACATAATTGTGTTACGAGTTACAATGGGATCATGTCATTGCACATTGAACTACATCCTTGTTATAGACTCGCTATGCTCTAGGTTTCTCATCATTGCCATTGAACCTGCTAACTCCTCTCTAAATGACAACTGTATCTTACACTACATCCTCCCACCTGACTACAAGTACAGCCCAACTTAAAAACATTCTCTTTTGAAGAAATCAATGATATTCCATGAGAAATGTGAATTATTGAATTGAATACCCTTAGGGTCAGAAAAACCATAGAGCAAACTAAATTCCTTACAATGATTTTGTTATTGGAACGCTTAGCTTGACAGGACTATGGAATTTAAATTCTGATTTTCAGTTGAAATGTGACATTTCTATCATTTTTTTTAGGTGACCTAATAAATCATTTGCCAAAAATAGGGAAAAAAACGGTCAAAGATTATTCAAATAATGATTATATTTGTAACGAAAAGCAAACCATTAATTAATCTTTCAAGCGTACAGATTGTTTCTCTTAAGAAACATCCTTTGTTTTACACAAAATATAAGGAAAAATGAGAAAACCAAAACGAACGCATGAACAATTTTTTGTCAATAATCATAAATGGTTATGTCAAGAGCTTCGCATGCCAAAGTCATATACAGTCAAAACTGTTTAAACCGGAATCCCAAGGTACCATGAATTTTTTCCGTTTTACACAGGTTTCTGTTTTAAACACATTTACATTTTTTTAAGTCACACTTATAAGTGACCCACAGTGACGCTAAATAAATTCTTTGGTTTGCATAAGACATTTATTAATTAGCTTTTATCATATTATATTTTATTTCATGTATACAAGTTTTGTATTCCACATTTGTGGAATCATACACCTATATTTTTCCACAGTTAAATTTAACCTTCAGGTTTTTTTCATAAGTGTAAGAGTGTTACATATGCAATTCATTTTTATTTAAAAAAAATACAAAATCTAATTAAAAATAACAATCTTAAGATGAATTAAAAAACAAACAATTTTTTATTCATGGACGTAATGTGTTAGCTTCAAACATCACGAGAATACTTGTAACCATATTGATAAATTGCACAATATATGCACGTACTTAGGATTGAAAGTGCATGTGAGTCATTTCAAGAACTGTTAGTTCTGCGTTTTAGCAGAATAGTATAAATAAGTCCCTTTTGAAGTTTGTTAATAACATTAAAAAGTCCCATGGTTAAATTTAATACACAAATATAATTTTA
>JAHWXV010000137.1:0-14441 GCA_024586415.1 Phrixothrix hirtus | reverse complement strand
AAACGTAGGCAATAGTCTAATGATTTGTGGACACTATTGGCATATGTGGCATATGTGCGTAAGAGAAAGTCGTGTGTTGTTTCACACCAGATTTTTAGTAATATTTTCCCGCATTATCTGTTTTGTAGAAATAATTGTTTTATGTGCCCATCTTTTAATATATATCTTACCTTTAAGAATTTTTTACTAATATACGTATGATATCATTGCTGTACTTTTCTTGAAACTCGATGTTTGAAAGTTTAACGTATATCAAAATCGTAAACCCGTAATGTCGGCGATTACACTAAACAGATTTTATTTAAAATGTATATACAAGCGAACTTAAAAGATTTAACGCCATTAATTAGAGTAGTAATTTGTATCAACTTCTTGGATTTTGGTGATAAGTAACTTCATTAGTAAGCAAATTATTAAATCATTTATATACCGGGAAAATCAGCTAATTCATAGAGCTGCATCAATTATACTGGCACCTTTGGTATTCTTTTATTTAGCACTGAAACCTATAACTATACCTGAAGAACTTGCGTTCTCCGTTATGTAATAATATTTATCATTATATAACATGGTGTGTCAGTACCACCGACAGCAATTATAATTAAGCAAATGGGTGACGTCCACATTATTCTCAATTTTGTCCTATTCTACAAGGTGCTCGAATACCAGTTATCGTTCTACTCCTGCTCGATTTCATTGTCCCAGCTAAGTTGACTTACGTGCAGCCGTTAATAAGTTGTACGTGTAAATACTTTCTAACACGTTACGGAACATACTAATGAGTCTACATAACTTTCTACTCTTTACTTAGGTCCTTCGAAAATTGTTTGACCTAATAACAAAAGACGAATATTTAATTTGAAAATGCTTTCTGTTTTCTCATATAACACCCCTAAGCTTAATACATTTCATCCAGAAATGCTCCAAAGTTATTATCCCGTCCCTGAAGTGGTGTACCGTAAGTTTACAAAATATCGCTCTACAATAGTAATTTAAAGTAGCTTATACAGTGAGAGCAACAATTTTTTCCGGACAATACTTGTTTCCTCTTGTGTTATCAAAACTTCGATCCAGTCTGATATTAGCTCCGTTAGTAAATTGACAATTGTTTGACATTTTTGTGCATTAGTAGATTTGTATTGGTTAATACAACAAAATTAGGTTATGTTTTTAATAATTTATCCGACTTCATTATTGACAAAAGCAAATTGGAGTAAGTATTGGTATGACTAGCAGTGGAAAGTAGTTTTTTTTGGACAACCATTGTTGCTCTCACTGTATTTAACGGTATGACCATGTCTTGGAGTAAATAGTTTCTAATTTTAAGGACTTTAAAAATTAATATCATAGCATATCTTTTTCATTGACTTTGAATGCTATGTATCCTATCTTTATTCCCAAAACTTTTACAAATTCATGTTGATAAATGGATTTATTGTCTAATTTAATGATATATCGTCAAAATATTTAAAGTCCAAAAAAGAGGTTGTATCTATATTCAGTAACTATATTATTTGCTAGGAAAACTAGATTTGTGATGTAGTTACTTGATATAATACATGACTTACCGTCAACAAACTGAAACAATGCACACCGATCAATGTATTCAGACAAATCGTTTAAAATGTTACAAATAAAAGTGGACCCAATACCGATCCTTGTGGAACTCCTTTTAGAATTTTAGTTGATTAAGAATATGTTTCTACGATATAATTATCAACGTCCGATTGTACACATACGGATTACATTCTATCAGGTAGATATGATTTGAATGGATTCAAAGCATTACCACGCATTCCAAAAGACCCTAATTTAATTAGTAGTAGTTTGTGGTCGAGTACATGGACAAATTGAAGTAAACGCCGGTCATAAAACTTTTATTGTCAATGTTTTCTATGATAGTGCATAAATATTTAAAAATTGCTAAAGTTGCCGATTTTTTAGTAAGAAAATCATACTGATCAACGAGGGTAGTTTATTCTTTTCAAAAAAAAGAAAATAATCTGTCGTAAATAATTTTTTCGCAGACTTTACTAAAGACCGACAACAGCAAGATGGGGCGATAATTTCGATTGTTCTTACTTCCTTTATCAAATGGTATAACTTTTACTCATTAAATTTCTGGAAAAAATGCCTATACTAAGATACTCATTTATTGTATCAGATAGAAGGCTGCAGATAAAGTCCGCGACTACAATTAAAACTACCGCTGGTATACCATCCAATCCACTACTATAGTTAGGAGGAAGATTTACAATTAAATTTTTGATTTCATTAGGATTAGTAGGAAAAGGATCCACTTGTCTGTTTGTTTGTTAAAGTAATAGAATTATCATTATTATTCAAATTGCTATTAATTGAAACAGTAAAGTGTTTATAAATTAGTTCCGCAATTGTGATGGGATCATTAACAAAAGTGTTGTCAGTTAATAAAAAAATGTTAGAATTTGTGTTTTTATTTTTTAATGCGCTATTAATTAGACTCCAAATTGAGTTTAATTTGTTCGTAGAAATATTTAACAAGTTTTCGTTTTTATTCATTACTATGTTAGTTATGTATTTTATAAGCAAGTTTTTTTGATATTTATATTTAATTTAAAAACGTTTATGTTCAGTTTTTCTATATAAATAAATAAATCACGATTGTTCTAAGCCCATTTTTTAGTTTCATAATTTCCAAATAGACGAGATTAATTTTTGTTTACTTTTGATTTCTTTAGTGGAAAATACTTTTAAAATGATAATTAAATATAAATAGAAACGTATCAAATATTTTGTTTTCTTCTTTAATACTTATATTCTAATGTTCTGTATTATCAGCGGATCTGCTCACAGCCTTTTCGCAATTTTTCTATCTATGCCCCTGTTTACTGAACTTCCTGCATCGTGCTTTACGTCCATTTGGTTTTTACATCTTAAGTAATCACAAAGTATTTCTTCTAAGCTCTCAACGCCATCGTTGACTTCTTCGATGCTTATTTAGAGGTTTCAAATGCCAATAAATGAGCCAATATACTAACAAGATCACGCGGACGTGCTAATCTAAGGGCCTGTTGTGTTTCGGGATCCCAAAGACCTTCTACAAATATTTGTACGCCAATTTGTTCAACAATACTTTCTGGAGTCGTTGAATATGCTAACCTCACTAACCGTGCAATTTTAGTTTTGAATTCCTGGGGGTTTTCTCCGATTTTTTGCCCTAGATTCCTAAACTTGTCATAGTAGACTTATTGCAGATCTTTATCTCCATGTTACATTTCCAATCGTGAAACAAGGTAATCGAAATTACTCTGCAAATCATCCGGTATGTTTTATAAAATGTCTAAGACATCCCCACGTAGAGCCACACTTAAGGAAATTTTTTTCAACAGTCTATAAATTTGATTTTACAGCTGCTCCGAATTATTTATGGTAGTTGGCCCAAGATGGTGTAAGATTTCCCGGCGATGTAATTAAATAACGTAAAAGACATGTGTTTCCGTTATAAGAGTAAAATTAATAAGTATATGGCGCGAACCTCTTATATGAATCGATCATATAAATAAAGATTGACTCTTTTCCTTTACCAGAGTGTAAATCAAACGAACCAATAATAATTGTTAGTAGTACGAATTTATTTAAATCTGTTGAAATATTGTAATATTGTAATTAACAGAATTGAACACCATGTAAATAATTTAAATTGCAAGATATTGTACAACACATAAATGTAAAGGTCATCGTAAAAATTTAAATTTGCATTATTTAATTTAAATAATAATTAAGGAATATTCTAAAGAAACCGATGAATAGTTAAACTAATCATGCTTAGTTAGTTGCTCAATATTGCGTAATGTTGGGAAATGTTAGATACCTAACAAAAATATATCAGCCATGTTACTCTAGGTTTATCAAAAACGAAAGACAAACACAAGATAAAATACGCATTCACTGAAGAAAGAAAGAATGCATCAAGCTTAGTATAAATAGACTACAGGTCTGCAAGGAAAGCAAGTCTATTTTGGGAATCCGACTTCAGCATTCGTCTTAGTTCTTACTATTATCATAGCCTATTAGAAACATCAAGATATTTGATTCATCAAAGATAGTGATTCTCGCAAAGGTATAGGTATATTAGTCTCAGGCAACCGATGAGAACTCTTTGAAAGACACGATGCCGCGCTGAATTGGATTCTGGTTGCTTCAGTAACGGAACTAGCATAACACCTAATATTCAAACGTACATTTATCCTAAAGTGCATCCATAGTAAGGATAATAAACGTTACTGACCGTATTAATACACAACGTCACATCGAGTGCGATTACAGTTGCTCCAGTACCGGATCGCGCTCTACGTACGACGTTGCGACGCTGCGACGCCTCTTTGCTTCTTCTGCATCAGTAGCGATGACAAAGGGGGTCTGAACTTAAAACATCGCGCCGTTCTCAATTGTAGTTACTCCAGTAACGGGCTGAAAACGACGTCGTGTGTCCATGATTACAAGATTAACGGGACGCAGATTTCCCAGCAATCCAAGGTTGACTGAACGAGCCACATTACTATTGTCCATATATCGTTAGGAGGGTGACTTGACTCTACCTCGTCTAAATCGCTAGTGTGCGTTCATTTAAATAAGCAAAGCATCTTCGCATGTCGAATCTACTTTATCTTTGGATTTTAACATTCTATATAATTATCTGTTATTTCAGAAACCGTTGTTGTACATGTATTTATTTGAACCTGTAACTAGCCCTTTTATTTTTAGTTGAATTAATAAATTATTTTTTAATCGTTATTATTAATTAGGAATAGAATCCTCATTCAGACAGAAATTGATTTCAAAGTACGCTTATATCAGAATTACGAACATCGTCATTCGAGAAAGTAACGTACCTATTAGAATCAACCATTTTCTGGAACCTAACCAGCAAATCAGAGAATTTTATTCGCAAGATCCTCAATAAGGCCTAGAATGGCACCGTCGTAAATAAAGACCCGGCCCTCATAACTAAACAAACTTGAAAACAATCGATATGAACTGTTTTTGTCCTGTGAGCGAATCAAGTTAGATCGAAAGTTCACAATGTCTTCCAGTCATACGTGAGTGATTTAACATGTCTTTTAATGCTTTGCATGCCGTTTTCAATAACTGAAAAATGATCAACTTACTGTAAATTCACTTATATTGATTGTTTATGAAGAACAGAGTACGCCTCCTTCTTAGCCATGCTGGCTTCTTTATTTACAATCAGAAGGATAAACTTTTGATGTAGTTCATCACACTTGTTGGTTAGCTCCTCATACTTAGTTGACATCTCATTGGCAACATCTATTTCTTTTGTAAGGTCCTGTTTTAATTTAATTTAGCTTAAATTAAATTATTCTTTTAATGGATTTTGACTTGATTCAATTTTATCCTGCAGTTCATCTTGATTTGCATTAATTACCACCATTTCATTCTGTAATTTAGCATTACTGATTTTAATTTTCTCTTGAAATTTATTTCGATTGAATTCCATTTTTTCTTGATCGAAATTCATTTTTTTCTTGTAATTTAGTTTGATTGGATTTCATTTTTTCTTGGTTGGAATCCGTCTTATCCTGCATCTTTTGCAACATTTCAACAACGACCATATTTTTTTTTGGTGCTTCGTGTTATTGGCATATAGAAAACAATTAACACTAGCTTTTAGTTATTAATAGTGCGTGAATTCACAGGTTTAATAGTAAATCCGACACCTGACTTCAATGTAACGAAACTAGTTACTTGCTTAAAAATATTTACTTATATTCACTAATTTGCATTTGTATTTCTATTTATTTACAAGAGCTATTTCGTAAGACAAGATTCTAGGAAAAACTAAAAACTAAAGGAACTTAATCTGCTATTTATATAGAAAGAAAAAGTCTAGAATATTTTACATTACTGAAAAAATTAAATTAGTCATTATGCTGATGTAATAAATTCCAATTCTATTCACTTATTTGTGATTACATCACCTATCTTAGTTATTTGGAATCATCTGGATTGTTCCAAGGTGTTCTACTGAATTCTTATTGTTTCTAATTCTGTTATAATATTGATTAAATGAACAATAATTACTGTGTAAAATTGTTAAAGACAAAATATTATAAATATTCCCTATTTCCTAATCTTTAAATGTTATATGTAATTTTGATTACTTATAAAATCCATAACAAAATGTATTCCATTATAAAGCTATAAAAAATGTCATAAACAAGATCAAACGATGCTAATTAATACAACAAAAGCAGTATTAGCTTAGTAAAAGTATCATCACTGTACATTAATAATATAAATCTAATTACTACGAGAAGAGTTGAGGAACTGTACAGCGTGATTTTAAAACCCA
Source organism: Phrixothrix hirtus (assembly GCA_024586415.1). Classification (NCBI taxonomy): domain Eukaryota; kingdom Metazoa; phylum Arthropoda; class Insecta; order Coleoptera; family Phengodidae; genus Phrixothrix; species Phrixothrix hirtus. The sequence goes on along the minus strand of JAHWXV010000137.1, from coordinate 8,086 downwards.
CATACAAATTTGGACCATATATGTGGGGATAGCTCTAAATCAAGGGAAAAAGTTCTTTTTAAAAAATTCCTTGTCGTCACGAAGAAAAACGCTTCAAAAGCAAAGCTGCAGAATTGGTCGAAAGCCACTGCAATAGCGAATAATTGGACGTGTTCTTTTAGTTAAGTAAACTATAAACACATGGCGTAGTTTTGTTACGTCATTCCAAAACAGAAAAAATAAGTAAATCGACGATATTAATTTCATTAACAGCCTTGCGTTCACTTATAAACGTTGTATGTTAAATTATCAAAATTTCTGTATTTTATAACTCGCTTTTGAACAATAGTGTCCATATATTTCGTTACCGAAGTGTAATCATTTTTAGTTTTTCGTGTTTATTAATTTAATTATATTTAATTTTAAGATGAACATCGGATTTAAAGCTTCAATCACTATTTAACGTACCACTTTGTACAATACTTTACACTGTAACCATTCACATTTGAAATTAGTCGTAAAAATTAGTACTTAACGTAAAAGATAGCAAATTCCAAGATTTTACAGATTAATTTTAAGTGGTGCATGCACATTAGTTAACTCCATTTAGATTACACTAACATAACCTAAACTATAAAACATAGATAAATGAATAAACTTTTATCCTGAATGCGGTTCTACTTTTTATTTAAATATTAATTTCAAATGTTGATTTAGAATATTAATTTCGAGATTGTGACCGCAAATTTAGGTTCCCTATTTTAAAGATTAATTTCGTTAATGTGAATGCTGTTTTACTTTTTATTTAAATATTAATTTCAAGTATTAATTTAAAATATTAATTTTGAGGTTGTGAATGTAGTTTAAATCCGCGTGATTTTTATTTATAGTGCGATATGAAACAATTAGTTTATGTAGAGCCTATTAATAACCTAAAACAATTAACAGAACAAATTCGTTATGCTGCAAAATTCTCGCTAAATGCTTCTCCTAACGCAACACTCATTACGTCGTAGGGCATAACCGTGTATTGACAGTGGATCAGAGCATTTTGAACACCTCTTGTAAAAAAGATAAGTGCCTAAGTCCTCATTGTATGGATTTTATTTCAAGTTGCAAGTTGAAAAATGTTAGGGAAAATATTGTTTGATTTTGAAATAATACATAGAGAAAATACAATTCAATTGCTTCGGTTTTGTGTGTATAAAGCTTACATTCAGTACAATTTAAAATCATCATGTAATAATAAAAGAATGTTTTATAACAATGAAAAACCCTTTACGAATTTTTTCGAATCGTAAAATTAAAATTGTTCAAAAAGCAAATTATCAAAAGATTGTATTTATAAAAATTTGAATATGGTCTTTAGTATAATTACATGTTATTGAAGTTGTTTTTAAACGAATTTGGATTAATATTTAACAAATAATAAACGAATTTGTAAGTTTTCCCAACTTTATAGATAAATTTATATATTATTTATAACTGAAGATGTTTAAATAAATATTAAATGTTCAATTTTTGCCTCCATAAAATAGGAACGAATAAAATTGTAGGTTATTGTGTATTGAAATAGGTTAATTTTACACAAACAAATACAGCTACAACAATTTGATATTATTCCTCAACGACACGTAGTTGAGATTGGAATATCGTCTAGACGTATTCAATTGCATACACATTTTCGGCAGTTCTGAAACAGTGGACATTTTCTCTGGAGAAGTCTTCTATTTTTAGGCTTTCCTTGTTTGTGGGCGTGGTTACATCTCTACACAATCGTGTTAAAGTGTGTTGATGAATTTTAAAATGATCCTGTATTTAAGTCACTCTAGTCACTCACTCAGAAATAATCAAGGGCTAGAATAAATTTTAAAATTAAATCTAATATCGGACCAAGTCAGCATTAATTTATTGAAAATACAAACGGTTGGGGTATTTGAAAATTTAGTCAAAGCATTAAGGGGCATAGGAATAGAGGTTAGGAAATCCAAAGTTCAATAGTCAAATTTTATTAATTTTAAGCAGTTGAAGTTAAAATTTTAAAAAAGAATTCCATAGAGAACAATAATACGGTATGCATTTTCAAACCGTCATTTCATCTACATTTTTTTAAGAAACGTAATATTGAAAACATGTAAACTGACATTCCTTCATTATTAAGTGCAAGTGCTAAAATTTAATAATATTTGATTATTGCGTTTTAGATTACCTAATCTCTATTCCTAGCCCCTTTAAGTCAACTAAAAAAAGCAGAGTAATGCCAATAAATCACTAACATTAACACAATTTAGTTTTAGTCGTTCTACGTTTTTCAATGTATTTCATTAGCTTTAGATAAGAGTAAAATATTATGACCACATGGTATAATTTCGTTAATTGAATAAACACCATTTTAGTTCGTTCTAATTAATTTTTAACTTAAATAATGTTTTAGATAAGTGAATTTCATAAAATCAACGTAGTTTTCAGTAATTAAAACAGATTTTAAAATTAATGTAGGGTTCGTTAAGTTGACTTTTATACCGAATCAATCAAATATATTTTAAAATAATAGAGTTTGTTTCCGTTTAAAATTATACGTTTTGTGTTTGTTTTAGTTACAAATTAATATAATGTGCAAAATTTATAGGTTTTTGGAGCCTTCGGGTAGCTATGGATCGTTAATTATGAGTTATCATTTCCTGATAAGGCCATAAAAATGAATGTAACAAACACGTAAATGAATATTAGATGAATGTTAAACAGGGAAACAGGACCGTTTATTATATTTAAAAATTGTATAGAATACGGTTAATGAATAAGAATTGTAAGCTAAATGTAAAAAAATCCCGCTGGGAATTATAAAAGAAGAGGTGGATGGTTTTACCTCTAATACAGGAAAAAAAATTAGTTCGAAGATGGTACATGATTGTACAGGTTGTATGGCGGTACACCGCAAATTTTATGAAATAGCGATTTATGAGTCACAAAGTGTTAGTTTATGATCAACTTTGCCAAAATAATATACTGAAAATGTCTCGAAAAAACTGTAATATCGGCCTTCTCTTTCAGTATTAATTAGCAAGTTATGTGCAGCTGCATCTCGTGTATTCTAAAACTAAATATTGTGAAAATTAGTAAATTGTTGCATAAATTATGAAATTTTGTTGAATTTAAGAAACAATAAATCAAAGCCATCAATATAAAACATAAACAAAAGTTAAAGTTTGCAATATATTTCTGAAAAATCAGTTTTTTTATGAAATATTTTACCTATCCAATTGTTAACAATTTTTGCATTAACTTTATGTTTCTTAAATTTCTAAATTGCAATGTCTCATCCACAAAAACAATAAACAACCTTAACTTTCCAAATTAGATGCAAACGCAGTTCATTGTAAAAAATATCTGTCAGAGAATTTATAAATCGGCAAATCGGAAAGCTTGGAAATCTTCTTGTGAGACCATTGAGTCTTTGTCTCAGACGGAAAGATTACAAAAGGCCCTCAATCGTGACCCCAAATACAAATTAGCACCTTTAAAACTCCTATCGGGTTATTATACTTCCTCAGATGAGGAAACCTTAAAGTTACCGATTAACACTAATTTTCCAGGAGCTAAATCAGATAATCCATCGATGGGCTATGATAACGTCTGTAGTGCTTACAGCTCTAGATTGAGGTTTTCTATCATAGTACTAACCTTAACTAAAGTAAGGTGAGCCATAAATAGCTTTAAACCTTACAAATCGTTAGGCAGTGATGGTATATATCCTGCTGTACTTCGAGAGAGAATCAAAATGCTTGATTGTTACCTCTTAAAAATCTACACTGCCAACTTGGCAGTAGGCTATATTCCACAACCCTGGCGTCAACAGGGAGGTCTTCTTGACTAAAACCGCTAGACCATCTTACAAAGAAACCAAAGTATTTCACCCAATCAACTTCACATCCTTCCTACTGAAAGGAATGAAAAAGGCGATTTCGGAATACATACGTAGTGTGATGCTGAAGGACTCCCCTCTACACCATCATCAGAATGCCTACCAACCAGGCAAGTCTGTAAAGACAGCCCTACACGAGTTTGTTTAAAAGATCGAAAGTGTGCTGGCTAACAAACAGACAAGCGTGGGAGTCTTCCTAAATATCTAAAGAGCATTTGATAAAGTTACATTCGACCCTATATACTGAGCTGCCTCTTATCATGGTGTACATCCCAACATCTTATTGTGCATAAGAAACTTACTCGAGGGCAGAACCTTGACAGCCAGCCTAAATCGCTGTAATATAGCGGCCTTGGCCGCAAAAGGCTGTCCACAGGGTGGCGTTATATCACCACATTTATATAGTTTAGTAGTTGACGACCTACTAAGAGCATTCAATTTTAAAGGAATTTTTTACTCGGGACTATGCAGATGACATTGTTTTGCATATCACTGGCAAATTTGAATCTATTATTAAGGGTGTCACCCAAGGTGCCCTAACCATGGTTACTAACTGGACTGACCTCCATCAGCTGATAAAGAATCCCAGAGAAACGATGGTAGTTCCGTTTACCAGAAGGAGGACTCCTATTCAAGAACCTCCCTTTATCAAACAAAAAACCATACGTTGAGATCTATTGTTAAATATTTCGGCGTAACTCTCGACCAAAGACTAACATGGAAATACTACATACTGAAAAGAGCAAAGAAAGCAACGGAGATCTTTTGGATATGCCGTCGCACCTATGGGGTTATATAGGACTCAACTCCCAAAGTGGTATAGCAAATGTATACAGCGGTGGTCAGACAAACCTTAACTTATGCAGCACTTGCTTGGTGACCGGGTGTTAGTAGCCATGTCAACTATATCCACATCAATAAAATACAACGTATGGCATGCATAGGAATTGTAAATGCCCTAAGAACCATATCAACTGCAGCTCTGGAGGTGTTGCTTAATTTTCCTCCTTTGTGCCTTTTGATACGAACGGAAGTAATAAGAGTTGCATCTAGACTGCTTCAGTCCAAGCGATAGCGTGGTGAGGGCTACAGCTGGGGGCACACTTCAATCACTAACAACTTACCGAGCTTACCCCAGTCAGGGCCTTCAACACTATATTTTCTACAGCAATCGCCAGCATAATAGATTGAACTAATGATGCTCAGAAACTGCTCGATCGCCAGATTCTGATCTGGTTTACAGATAGGTCAAAGTCGAGCAGCCCTATTGCAGCAGGTATTTTCAGAAAATCTCCCAAAATGGAAGTAAACGTTCCATTAGGGTGCTATGCTTCTATGATTCAGGCTGAAATAAAGACAATTTCTACCTGCGCAGAAGAATACATCAGTAAGGATTATCACAACCTACACTGACAGCCAAGGTATCGTAAAGGCCCTATCAAACCCCACCATATCATCTAGATTGATGTGAGAATGTTGATATAAGCTTCAGACTCTAGAATATATGAATAACAAAGTAACTATTTGCTGAATTCCTAGCCATTAGGAACATACAGGTAATGAAAAAGCATATTTGTTGGCTAGAGCAGGCACCGCTATGCAAAAGCTGCCCCAACATCGGCTTACCTGACTCCCTTATTAAATCCACCATTGAGGCTGGCCTATTCTTAAGGTTCAAACAATAGTGAGACAAAAAAACTTTTAAACAGGCTAGGGCTCTAATTTTAGGTCCAGCGTCTAAACAAACCCAGTTGCTACTTTTGTTAAGCAGGAAAGAAATCCGAGCTTACACTGGCCTCCTATCAGGCTATAGCTTCAAAAAGCACCTAACCACAATTGGAGTCCAACAGGGTCCTCTCTGTAGGAAATATAATGAAAACGATGAAACATCATTTCATCTATTATTCGATTGCCCAGCTTTGGGCAATATTCTATACTGTAATTTTGGGTCTCAATTCCCTGAACCCAACGAAATCTTAAATGCTCCCCCATACAAGACACTGAGATTTCTGAAAATCTTAGGAGTTCAAGGATAGCTCAGTGGGCAGTTGATACAATGGGTCTAACAGTCCTGAGTGTCGGTTCGTTAACCGAACCTGCCTTAACAACAATAAAAACAACAACAGTCTCAATGGAAATCCCTCAAATGTTTAGGCTTATATGATCCTCTTCAAATGGATGCACCGAAGCGACAGTCAAAACAAGATCTTGCCAGCAAATATAAGCACTTCTCGTGCCAATTTTATATAAAGTTGCCATTCCTTTACAAATTTTGGCAAATATTAACTATATAACTTTAAACTTAGGAAAGCTCTATGGCGTATCTTAATACATACATCTCACATTAGATAGTATTAATAAAATTTTTCATTATTACAGTTTGTTGAATAATTATATTTCGAATTACAAGAAGGGCATGTCAATAAAACTTTTTGTGGCAATTTTACAACGATAGAGAGATTGATTTAAATATTCCTGTGGAAAACATAAAATTTTAAATTAATTTTATAAAATAGGTTATTTAAAAAGTTTAATTTTTAGCTAAATATTAATGAATTGGCAAATATTTAATGATGATGAGCCACTGACTGAACTCTGGAAATCAGTTGTACCAACGTTAGAAAAATTTTACATTGGCGTCAAATTCAGACGTCAACCCAGTTGTCGCAAGCGGTACATATAATGCTTTTTATTGTGTATCATTTTTAAACTGATTAAATTCCAAACTTAACTGAAATTATTATTCCAAGAAATAATAAAAATTGTCATTGTTTTGAAATCCACTATAGTAGTATTTGATTCATGGTGGGAGATATCTACTTTATCTATAGTAATAATAACAAACATTACTAGATATTACAATGTTATTTGCTTTTGTGTCTCCATCCAGCAACATTAATTTTCTGGTCGTCCTTAGCGGGCGGAAAGTAATCATTTTCGGGGTATATAAAATAACGTGATCATGATGCACCGTTGGCTGCTAAATTTATTGTTGGATAGCCACCATATAATAAAAGCATTATAACATAATAGTAATTACTTACTACGTTAACAAATAATGATATTTTTAAATTAATACAAAATATTGTAATACCAATTTAACAAATTATATTCATCTTAGCACAACGAATTTTACAAGTACTCGTTTGTTTCGGGCCTTGCCTAGAACTGGTTCTGCAATTTTACTTCCACTTGCAAAATGTCATTTTCTGAACAAGTGATACAAATAACTATTGTTAGATCCTAAAGCTCTTTCCGGTTTTCTCCTTTTTCAAAGGATCACTTAAAAATATTAAACTATAACACTTTACACTAAATGTTACGATAACACAAACTTTACTTTCGTAAATAACGCATAATTTCGATAAAAACTGTTTAAATTTTTTTTTTGAGAAATCGCTCGGACATATCAAACGATTAAAATAATTTACCAACCAGATTTAGCAAGATCACGAACGTGTCCAAATACTCTTGATTTAGATTCAATCGGACTCACTGTGCTTTGACAAATGGATTGCCGATTAGGATAAGTTTCATTGAATAATTGAACTACTTCTTTTCGAGTGCACGCCCTGTCTCCAAAACCGAGCATGCAATGAATTTCAATTCTTTCACGTTCGCTTAACTTGACCATTCTTAGAAATATCACAATAAAATAAATACTTAACAACCACTGTAAAGACACTAGCTACATATGTTTAATGAAAACTAAGGAAAACTATCCGACAAATCAAAATACTAAATTATTATCACTGACAGATGTAAAAAAATTGGTTTCTATCATAATAAACAAGCTGCACAGTTTAAACACTTAATGTAGTTACTTTTTATAATTTAGTATTGTCAATAAATTTTGTGATTTTTAAATTTCAACGTCTTTTTTCTGGAAAATTGTCTTGTCACCTACATCAGTTTTAACCGTTGTACATAAACAAATACGCTGTTTAACATTCTGTAATAAAAAATGAGGATTGCTATTTAAAAAAAAATATCGACATCATAATTTTTTGAAAAATGGCCGAAAATATTCAAAAAATATACAAAAAAATGGCAAATTATTTTAATCGTTTGACATGTCTAAGCAATTTTTAAAAAAAATTATAGACAGTTTTTATCGAATTTATGCGTTACTTTACGAAAGCACTATATATATATATATATATATATATATATATATATATATAT
>JAHWXV010000120.1:0-16558 GCA_024586415.1 Phrixothrix hirtus | reverse complement strand
AATATATTAATTTTTACAAAGGCTTTTACGAATAAGGACATTTTTGAATTTAAGATAGAGGGGGTATGACACCATTTCTGTGTTTCTATTAAAATAACTTGAAGCCTGAAACGCAGGTTCAATCTTGTATAAAAGTTTCTGTTCGACTAGCATCTTCGCATACGGTTTCCTTTGTAAACTTCTTGACGGCCGGCGATATCTCTGCTCCTTCTCTAGTTAGGAAACGTAAACAGCTAAAGAGCCGCCGAATTCAAATTTAACGTCTTGGCCTATAGTTTCCTTTGTAAAATTCTCGATCGCCTGCGATATCTGTTAATTTTAAGTAAAAGCGCATTTTATTCTGATATAAATGTTTAAACATATGTACGTTTCTGCGCCCCGACAAAGGATATATAGCTAAGTCCCAATCCTAATCTTTAATATGAAGTACATCGCTACACCCATAGATGGCGTAGTCAAGTCGCAAACCTAACCATTAATATTAACTTAGTCACCACACTCATAGATGGCGCGCGAGTAACGACGCCGGGAAATTTAAATTTGCATTCTAACTGCCATATTTAAATCTAAAAACCGTCTTGGCAAATTTTTCCAAGTTAGAAATGGCGGGAAAATTCAAATTTGGCTCTGTCGCCTCCGCCGCCATTTTGGAACTAGATTTAAGTTGGTAATAGATCTGACGCCATTTTGGAACTAGATTTAGATTGGTAACTTTGCCCCAATCCATTAGCTAGCGCTATGCCCTAGGCGCCATCTTGAGTCCCATTCTACGGCAGACATTTTGAGCCCCATTCTCTGTCAGACATCTTGTCATGTGAATTAAGCACCCCCACGTAGCTGAGCCTGCACCTGGGGTTGTGCCCCTCCACCAACTCTGGCGGCCATCTTGGGGCCCTTGTCTACCGCTGGAGCAGAGTCCGGGGCCCCTTTTCTGCTTCTAGGACTTCGGCACACTTCAACACCTAGGGCTACGTCCCTTTAGACACTCTGGCGGCCATATTGGAATCCACTTCCGGTGGAGAATCGCTATTGCCCTACTACTAATAGCATTCTCACAACTAATACCATGTTAATCGTGGAGGCAGTCACAGAACAGGACACAGAAAAAATCATAAAACGCAAAAAATTGGAGGGCGAACTTAAGTGTAAGCTCCCCAGTAATCTAAACCCGCTGGTGGTTATTTATGACATGCCAGAACATAGAACCGATGAAGAACTCAAAAAGCTTATATTTACACAAAACTTCGACAAGCTAAGTAACGTTACCAAATAGGAGTTCGAGCTTGGTTTCAAACTGCGATTTAAAACTGGCCCTAAAAAGAAAACAAAATTTCACCAAATCGTGAAGGTAAGACCGACCATTATAAAAGCTATTTTATCCTCCGGAAGGATTTATGTTGGGTTTAACAACCTAAATGTAACGAATTCTTTAGTAGTTCCGCAATGCATACGCTGTCGGGATTTGAGTCATTTTCACGTCAAATATGGATAATCAAGCGCGCATAGCATTCACTAGAAGCATCATGCTTCACAGCAAAATAAAGTAGAAAATGCCCGGCTGGCCCTAGTGCCGCGGAGGCTAGGGAGTGGGGTGTAGTTACCTAAAAAATGAAGATGGCTGAAGTATCCATCAGGAAAATTATGGAGGTCTGCCGGCGCAGGATTCGCTCCCCGTATCGCTGGAAGAAATCCCTGAATCAGTGCTAACGAGTTTTGGTGGACCCGAAAATGGTACTAGCTCGTGTAGGGAACAATCTGAAGTATTTAGGAAAAGAAAGGAAGATGGGCGTCACACACTTGTAATTGAATAACGCTAGTGTAAGTCTGGACGTACAAGAGTGAAATGCCGCAAACTGTTTCGGCAATAAAAGATGGACTTAAAGCTACTTGTAAATATTCTCCTTCACGCACATATGGTTATGCAGATAAGTATTTGTAAGGATATTTTAAATAATCAGAAATAAAAGTCAATTAAGACACAAACATCACATAAGTAAAAAGAAAAACCAAAATAAGGATGAGATCAGTTTATTTTCGTTTCAGAGAACAGCAATTAGTAACTGGCAACGTACAATTCGTAATAATCTTTCATGTACACGTTTTAGTAAAAATTCAATAAACTGTTGAGAACTTTCTGTATAAGTAAATTAGTTAGTAAAGCATTGAAATAATAGAAAATTTTTCGAACCATAGGCTTAAGATAGCGCGTGTGAGCATATAATGTTATACTATCAGGCAACGTTATCGCACAGATGTTCTGCCGGCACGAAGCATGACTCAAAATATAGAATTGAAAATAACATAGGATTTACAAAAAGATAAATTTAAGGTGTTCGTGAACTCGTTTACCCTAATTTGAATTAAATATAAAACGTCTATTATGATCAAAAAGTCTATAAAAATAAGTATTAATAATTAAGTTAATTAAATCGGACGTCGGACGTCACTGCAGTGATGAGTGGCTATGCTTTAATAAATCATAAATAAATGTTTAAATTCGCATGTAATTAATTAAATTTAGTTCGTCCAAGAACACCTTTACATAAATTATACATACAGAAATATATCAAAGTAACTAGTGAAAGTACTGAAGCAAATCAATATTAAAGTGGCCGTGAACGTATTCACGCCGTAATTTCGATCGCCGCCGAGAGACTTTGTTGCGCTTGGCCTAAGAATTGAACGTCGAGTACAAGTAACAAAGCGTTGCATTTAGGAACGCATCTCCTATTACAAAACAATTAATTTCTATTTCAAATTTACTATCAAATAATTATAAATGATAATTTTAATTAATATTACTGTAATATAAAGTAAACTGTAGTAAATAAATATCAAAGCGCAAAGCGGAAATTCACAGGTCCCAAAACGGAACGAGCCTTCGCCATCTTCGGCGGATGCCAGTAAAAAATAGACAAGGTAAGCTGACCTAGATGGTAGAAGTTTCCATAGAAAATAATGGATTTTGTCCTTAAGAAGTAGAAATCATTGCATCGACGCTGCGGAACGGGCATTTCTTCGCGAAACCGCTGGTCGCCGTACTAGGGCCGTATAAAGGTAGAATAAAGGGGGACTCTAGTATGGAGAAGCAGTAGGTTGACCAAGGCGAAAGGAAGCCTCCAAAGTGTAACCTAGAGCTCATCCAGAATCAGTCAACGGTGTTACAAACATACCGTCGAAATCGCAAACCTAACGGGCATTTTAAATCCCATACTTGAAACACTAGAAACAAGTAAACAGCGAAAAATCAGTTAACCAACCTTGTACATAACCAAGGGTTGCCTACTCACCCTAATAAAATGTAGGTGTTTTATCCAAAGAGGAAGAATAAGTCAAAAAATCGTCGAAACTAGACGGAGCGAAAACAACAGCGTGCGTCTTCCACAACGAACTAACACACAATACTTGACGGTACGCGATGAGAACAGATAACGACGTTCGCTAACACAAACTACAAAAGACGGAGTTAGCCAACCCAAGGCGCATCGGGAAATTAAAAACGCCAAAGCAGACGCAATTTGCAAAAACTAATCGATCTCAAAAAGGGACTGTTACATCATGTACAAAAGTTTTACGAGATTGAGGAAGAAGTATGTGGCCATTGCGGTTCTGACGATCATCAAAAGGTGAATTGCCCAAGAAATGAATTCAAGACAACATGCATTACGACACAAAAAATGCAACACCACGACCTACAAAGACTGTGAAATTTACAAAATACTACTCGATGGACAAATTCAGAGAACTGACTATGAACAATAACATCACAAAGACAAACAATTACACAAAACACAAAACACCATCACGAAAATAAGCAATAACTGTAGAGCCCTTGCTCACAGACTTAAAATTTTAACAATTAATATGACACCACAATACACAAAAACAGACGACATACATACAGAACCTAACGAAGACAATTTAACACCCCAAAATAACAAAGCTCTAGAAACTACAACAAGCCGAACTTTACAAAACTTACAACACAAGGACTTATATTTCAATAAAACTAACGACAACCAAAACACTACAGACTTACCTAAAACCACACCTTAAACATAAATCGACCCCAAATTGATATATGCCAGAGTGGAAAAAAAACAAGGCACCAAATTGGGCGTGTCTTTGCAGTACATAACAGTGCAGGTTATTTAAACAAAGGTAAAAATCTTAACGTATTCAGTACAACAAAAATTTTAATCATTCTGTTTCCAGGTCGTCGATGGAAGCGTGCTCGCAGCACTGAACCGTGTTCCTAGCTAGCTTCCAGCGCTGCCCCTGTAATTCCAGTTAAGCGGTAGTCCAGCCATCCAGGAAATTCCAAAACAAATAACTCTCTACATAACTCATGTACAACAAACAACAAATATATATTCGGTATAACATAATAGTCACTTCAAGGGTTGATTAATAAGGTTCAACATAAGATTCAAAATAATAAAATAGGATTAAAAAACAAAGTTTCAAGTAAAATATCAACATAAATAAAATTCAATAACTACATAAATAATGACTCAATTATTTGTTTCAGTTGCGCGGATTCACTACGCGAACTCACATCCAGTCACATTCCCTCACCTCTTGTCCTATTCACCTTCCCCTCCCAAAGAAATGGTCACAACAAAGTGTTGTCCAACACCAGAAATTCCTAGAGAGGCCGCAGTTTCCCTAAGCATTGGACTACTGCAACACGCGGACTGCGGCAGGCGGGGCATCGAAGTAGGCGGTGCTCCAGGTCATCTATGTGTTGCGGATAGTGCACGCAGTTCTTCGTGAGGGCCCGCCCAACCCGGAACATGTGCACATGGAACGCACTATGCACCGTTACCAGCTGCGTTCTCACAAATCCATGTTGGCTTTGCAGGCTTGAGGTGCCCCTTGGAAACAGGTTGTAGGTGTATTTCCATGTTTCTAAGATTTCCCACCGGAGCTGCCATTCGTCCTCGATGCGGATTTGCAGGTACTCCATAAAAGTCTTATGGGCGGAAAATCGTCAATTCTGAAAAGTCCCGCCCATTCCTTACTTGATTCAAGCAAATCCTGTATGCAATGACTAGGTCAACCGGTGGGAATCCCGCTAAGAGATTTGCCGCATTTGCTGAGACAGAGCGATAAGCCCGGGTTGCAAACCTAGCTGCCTTGGTCTGCATCGACTTTAAATTCTGGTTGATATTGTAGCTACTCAACCTGCAGCCCCATATCTCGCATCCATACACCACAATAGGGAGGATCGCAGCCTTATAGATGTTGGAGGCCGATCTCGTCGGGTCAACTCTCCAGGAGACCCGTACCAGATTTATGAGTCTGCCGAGGATGTTCCCAGCCCAATCCGTTACTTGTGTGATGTGTTGCTCGAAATTTAATTTCCGATCGATAAGCAAGCCAAGGTATTTGTAGCTATTTACAATTTCAATTTTATTACCATTTATACGTAAATTTAGGTCCGGTTGGTGGGTTCTACGTCGTGACCTATTTACCAAGAGCTTGTTTTTGGTGGCAGAGATCGTTAACTTAAATTTCTCTGCCAACTGCTGGACGACGGATAGCGACGCCTACGTCAAATTCGGGAGGTAACTCCTAGCGTCTGCCGCCACCACTAAAGCAAGATCATTAGCGTATGCCTGTATGGAAGCACCTTTAGGAAGTACTTCTTTAGGTATATCATCTAGAAAGAGGTTCCACAGGGTAGGACCCATAATTAATCCCTGAGGGTAGCCTTTGAACGATATCTTCCTTAGAAATCCAGAACACATCTGGTAAATAAAATATCTGCCAGTTAGGTAACTTTTGACTAGTGTCTGAGTTTTGTTAGTCAGGCTCCGCTCCCTTATAATCTGCAGCAGTCCCGGACACCACAGGTAGTCAAGAGCGCCTTGTGTATCAATAAAGACAGAGATCACATTACGCTTTCCCACGTTTATGTCCTGCAAGGACGGCTGAAGCGCTAGGATGGTAGATTTACCACGCACGAAGTCGAATTGGCTCGGAGAATGTATGTAGGTGAGTTCGTAATGCATTCTGGCTTTAATTATTCTCTCAAACACCTTACCAAATTCGGGGAGTGGCTCTTAGAGTTTCCCGGCGGAGCATTCAAGTCTTTAATGACTAAAACGAGCTTCCACATTTCCAGACGCCTGGAAAATACTAAACACGAGTACAATCACAAAACAATTTATGTATACAGCTTTTAATATTTTCAAAAATAGTATTTATCACGTTTCTGTGGATGCAATCAAAGCCAGGAAATTTGCCGGTTCATATCCCAGCAACAGAGACATTCAGATCATCTACCGTAAGCAGGTCAACTTCGCCCCCGCCCTCAAGTCAGCTAGAGTGTCGAAATCCTGCTGTCAAGCGCGTTGCACGTTGTTGTTGCCATTCCGGTCATCATCCAGGAGCAGAACTTCAAGGAGGTTGCGCACCGCCTCCTCCGGCGTCCGCGACTCGCTGCATCCGCGGTACGGAACGTCCCAAAAAGACCATGTCGGAGAATCTTCCCCCGTGCCATCATATAAATAGCATCCCAGTGGTTGACCGCCAGGTCCCTGTGCGCATAATTTTCCCATAATTTTTTTCTGGCCTTTTCAAATGTATGAAAAATTTTTTGTTTGTGACAGCGCATGATGTCGAAGGGTTGTTGGTTTACGTTTGCATGTACATTCTTATACAGGTTGCTCTTATATTTTTAGAGACCCGGCGGTCTCCACTTCTCCTGTTTACCAATCCGGCCTGGTTGGGTATCGTGTCCGGCGGGTTGCCACGGAGATAACGATTTCTCGAATACCCCAGGTCAGGCCACGCACCGCGCAGTCTATTATACTGGGCTGCTTTCAATTTGCCAATAGGGCAGTGTTTCACTGTTTTCTGCGGGTGTCTTTAAATATCGGCGCCACTAATTATCGTAGAAATCGTTTGGTGGTCCGAATTGTGAACTTCAGTTAGAATATCCCTGTCAAACATACAATCTAGCGGAGCGCACGCTATCATAGTAAGGTCGATGTTACTGCGGTCCTGTTCAGTTAAAGGACGTGAAAAGTTTGCCATATACGTTTAAAATTTACAGGTCCACGTCAATCACGATCTCCTCGAGTATTCTGCCACACCGTTTCGTCATGATATCGCGCCTCAGCTAGGAGCGCGCGTTAAAGTCCCCACAAATCAGCACAAATTTATAACTTAAATTATCAAGTATTTGGCTCTAAAAGCTTAATTCACCGACAACATTACTAAACGGATATAGGTAGACGTTCACACAGTGAATTTATAATCAAGCACACGGTGGAAGAGTTTTCGTTACAAAAATTCGGAAGTACAGCACAGTCACAAAGATGGTCTTTAACTAATACTACTTTATTGAGCTTTTGGTTGCAATATTTCAGATACCTGTATCCACACAATGCCAGTGGCTTATACTTATCACTAAATTTAACAATGTAGGGTGATTGCATTGAGATAATATCGGCGCCGTGCTGCAGAACATATTCATAAAGGTCTAAAGTAAAAGTCCGGGAATTTTTGAGATTTTCCGATAGAACAATCATTCTATCGAATAAATTGTGTTGTTCCCCTCGTCCTGGAGTCGGCACTGGTACAGTCGACAGTTAGAATCAGAGGTATCGTGATTAGAAGGTACAGCCAGGGTCACACACGGAGGCAGTTTGCGCACCTGTACAGACCTTTACTTCCTCGCGATGGGTATTCCTTACTCTCATGCTTTGTTCACACACAGTAGCCGCATTGTTTCACCAACATTCAGAAGTTAGAGACGTCTCCAAAGCACTGGCAGTTAAAGCATCGCGACACTCTCATAGAATCCCGTACTCTGCATGAAGTCCAGCCCAGGTAGGGGCGCTCAGCAAATATCACAGCCTGACGCACCCCCAGATGCACCGCCAATGCCCAGTTTGCAGTTTTGCCCCCCTCTTCCCAACTACAAAGGCAGTCCTCACTACGCAGCCCGCCACACTGCAGGTATATTGCTTCCCAATTTCATCAATGAGTTGATCTTTAATTATATTTACAGGCATATCATAAATAATAACTTCGGCCCATGACTTAGTCTGAACAACCGCGGCAAGCTGCATCCTTGTGAGAGCTGTATGCTCCACAAGGCCCCCCAGACAATCCTCCGCCGTCTCCAGTAAGACCCATTTGTTGGCGAGTTTAATTATTCGCGTCGGTTTGATACCAAGTTCCACCGGCGTCAGCTGTGAAGTGAGTAATTTGAAAGTGTGTTCCGATGAAGATACCTTTTATTCATCTATTAGTTTAATAATAGCCTAAAATCTTATTTGAGGACAAGAGGCGCAATAGGCGCATATGGTCCACCCCCACGCGTCGGAGCCGCCGCCACCTCACTGCAAGTTACAGTCGGAGCAGCTGATTGCTGCTGTTTAAAGATTTCGTGTGCCACTCTCCACTACATCATCTACAGGATGGGACTGTTTACTTTCCGTAGCTACATTGATAGCTACCAGTTCCGTCAGAGCCGCTTGGACATGCGTGACACACCTCATGGCGCCAACCTTCTTCTCTACGCCCGCTTTGCACGTGTTGATAAAAACTAGCATTCCAGAAAATACATGATTAACCCTTGATATGATGTTTTGTAGGACCTCAGTCAGAGTGGAAGTGGACATTAGGCTTAGTTGTCTAGAAGGCCATTAAATCCTCAACACAGCATTTAGACATATTGTTAGGACAACACACAAAACCGGAGCAAAGGTTGCATTTCCAGTTCCTGGAGCTGTAGATAAAACACAACTTATATGCATTAACATACCAACACAACCGGAAAAGCTCCTTTAAAGGAAGAAACGAGGTACTGGGCATGCAATCTTTCTACAGCGACTTTTTAACTACGCACGGACGAGTAATTTTTGACCCCAGCCAAAAATGACCTAACAGTCACTTACTCACAAGACAACCATGACACATATTCTACAACACAATTGTCAAAGAAATGCAACAGTTATGCACGAATTACGAAAACTAGCCGAGGAAAGAAATATAGACATTCTACTGTTACAAGAAAAATATACGACAAAAGAATATAAAATTTCGGGCATGCCAAATACTAGCTTCAAGGTTACAAAAGGCCTCTGCTATGGCAGCAACTATAATATTAAATAAGTCAATAACAACGCCTGCAGCGATGCACCTAAGTGACACCCACTGCGTCTGCGTCGAAATCACAACAGGCCAAGGAAGCTGAATTTTGGTATGCTCGTACTTTCAATTCCCAGACAACATAGCCCCACATCTTACGAAAGCTATGAACATTGCACAGACATACCTCAACAGACGTGTCGTATATGCGATGAACGCAAATGCCAAGTCACATACATGGCACAGTGACCGTACAGAGGAAAAATGAGAACGACTATTGGAACTTATTGAAGAGCTACTATTAGAAGTTCTCAATAGACCAAACACCCAGCCAACATATCATGGACTCAATAGCACACGAACGAACATTAATGTAACTCTATGTAGATTACAAACCATTGATTTAATAACAGACTGGAAGGTACTTGACAACGAAACACACAGTGACCACAACTTTATTACATTTAAATTAAATAAAGACAAC
Organism: Phrixothrix hirtus; assembly: GCA_024586415.1. Lineage (NCBI taxonomy): Eukaryota > Metazoa > Arthropoda > Insecta > Coleoptera > Phengodidae > Phrixothrix > Phrixothrix hirtus. Next base: position 6,966 of record JAHWXV010000120.1, on the reverse strand, counting down.
AACAGGCTTATTACAGGTAAACCTCAAAAAACTTTTAATTACAAAAAAGCCGATTGGAAATTACTACTTAACATTTACAGACCACCTCTAATTATTAAAAGACATGAAAACATACACAAATATACGAAAACACTTTCAAAGACAATAACGGACGCCACGGAAATCGCCATCGCCAAACACTACACAAAAATAAGAATACAAACCACCTTTTTGAACGACCACCTATCCGAACCCACACAAAAAGTTAGAAAAGCGCGGAAAGCATACTAGCAAGCCTCGCCTCAGATCTGCGAACAACTGCTCTAACAAAATACAAAGAAACTAAGAACGCATATGTGAATGAGATTTACAACACCAAAATAAGCAAATGGATCGAGTTCGCAGAAATGGAGCTTAAAACAAACTCATGGGGGCTATCTTATAAGATAGTTTCCCAAAAAATAAAGGCAACCACTGAAATAACTTCTCTACGAAAAGCGGATGGGAACTTCACAACAGCATGGACAGAAACAATTACACAATTACTTAACAACCTACTACCAGATGACGACACACATACTGACAATTCTGCACAAAAATCCCTAAGAGGACAGTCATATTCCCAAAACATATCACCACCAATCACAACAACCGAAATATTAGACACAGTAGACACATTCTCCAACAAAACAGTACCCGGACGCGACCAAATCGAGAACGAGATCATTAAAATTCTTAAATAACCACTCACACAAATAATAACAGCACTCCTAAACTAATGCCTAAAACAAGGTAAAATCGCGAACACCTGGAATCAGGGAACTGTTACCATTATAAAAAAGGACAGTGAAAAGACCCACAAGACACAATGTCTTACAAGCCGATCTGCCTACTGAATAAATTAGGCAGGCTTAAAAATAACAACAGATTATTCAACCCTAATATTGAGCAATTCTACGACCAACATTGCCACCGAATTAACCCAACATAAATTCGTACCGCAAAGTCAATTCAAACATAAAACTAGGCTGCAGAAACGATTACCATAAAATTCTTTCAGCACATCATATATTTAAAATTTAATATCATTTTCTGAAATACACTGCACACCACAAATTCCACATATGCATTTTCAAAACACACCTAAGCAATTCATTACGTATCACAATACGTGACACAAAATATAAACCTATTTATTACATAAATAAATGATACAACCTGTAACACATACATATAATATTACAAATACCTTCAAAACAGAATCACATATTATCATAATTCCCAAATACACAATGTTATAAATTCAATTACTAAATTAACAATTTCAAAACATACTACACATGACATTACTACAACTAAACACGAAACCACATAAACTCAATTAGAAAACTTAAAAATTTACAATCAACACATAAGAGGCTGAACTTGACGTCAACTCCAAGACGTCATCCATCGACAACCATCATCGCTTAGATGATTTTTTTAAAAGCTTTCATTAGTGCTAGTGATCACTGATAGTGACACAAAGTGACCCTGACACTTGAGATCGTAATGGCGGTTTTCCAGTATCTTCGATACACATGAGCCTTTCTGGACCCCTCTTAATTTTAAGTTTGTAAATAAAACTTTTATCTTTCAGACAATTTAAAACACAAACAATAGATGGAATAAACTAAACAAAGAAAATAACTAAATAAGGGAAGAGCACTAGACCAACCTAGCGAAGCAATACAAATAGAAGAATAGAAATAGTATTAGAAATCTTTAGAATAAGTTATAGTTTTTAAGCAGCTACCAAACTCCCTGGTATTTTCGGGGGGCCGTAACCGCCACTTATGAAAAATTAGTGAGTATGTTAGTTATTAAAACCACAACACGTTATCAATATTAGAAAACGAGATATTGCTAAATAAAGAGTTTTGAATTTGAATGGGTGTGGAGTGTGCATGCGCGCGTGCTTGTAAGTGTGCGTGTACGCATGCGTGTTCGAGGCAGTGTGCGTGTGCATGTACGTGTGCATGTGCGAGTGCGTGTGCGTGCGTGCGCGCAAGCGTGTTTATGTGCGCTCGTGCGTGTTCGCGTACGTGTGTGCGTGCGCGCGTGTCAGCGTACCCACCTGCGAGCGCCTGCGCGTGTGCTTGGGCTTGTGCGAGCGTGCATACGTGCTTGCATGCGTACGCGCTCGCGCGAAGTTGCGTACACGCGCCCGCGTGCTTGAGTACGTGCTTGCCTGCGGGCGTGCATGCGTGAGTGAGTGCATCCGTGCGTTCTTGCGTTGGTTTGTTTAGAATATCTCGAAAACGAAAAGTCGTAGATAAACAAACTTTTATAAACAAATTTGCATTCACCCTCGCACAGTACTGCGTAAATGTCACTATAATTCAATAACCGGAAGTACCAGTTTACTCTTGTCATTTTTTGGTTTTTTACGATTTTCTCGAAATCGGTTACAACAATTTTTTTTAATCGATTGTGCTTCTAAGGTATTTAATGCCCTTTCATATAATTTTACATCAAAATGTCCGTAAAGCGAGTAACTCGAGGTAGTCTTAGCATTAACTGGGAATAAACAACTATAAAACTAAAAGTCTTAAGTAAATGAAAATTTGAATTTTGGATTCTAACTGCCTTTGTATGCTCAATCATGAATTTTTATAGAATCAAATACCCGAAGTATAACTTTATCTTTGTTATTTCTAGATAGTTTCCGAATTTTGCGTTTTTCGCGATTTTCTCTAACCCGGCTTTAACAATTTCTTACTTTTCCGTAAACTGAGTAACAAGAAGTATCTTCACCGTTAAATCAAAACTAAATAGCTATGAAATTAAAAGTGCTATCAGAATGGAAATTTCTGTTTGTAGTCATAACTACATTAGTCTGCCAAATTAAGAATTTGGTTAAAACCTAATAACCGGAACTTTCACTTTATTTCTGACATTTTTAAATATTTTCTAAGTTTTTGTGTTTCGCGATTTTCTTGAAATTGGCTCTAACGATTTTTATAATACGTAGTACATCTCTTAGCTACTTAATTTGCGTTCCTTTCCTTTAGGTAGGTTGGAGCTCACATAATTGTGCCTCGGTGAGGCGGCCGCTGTGCAATTGATGGGCACGATTTTTGCGTACTCCTTGGTCATTTTGAGGAAGGCAGATGGGACCGCCGTTAAGTGATATTAGACTCATCTTCGCCGTAAAATGATCTAATCGAGCGTTGGTTGTGTTTTCCCACTCCTTAGGGATATTGTTTTCGCAACCTTTAATAGTATTCTCGATCACTCAGTAGTGGGAACATTATAACGATCTTCCTCCCGGGTATAAATTATATTGCTCTTTTTCTATAGATAGATAGATATAATATTTACTCATTTACCATTGGCGTGCAATATTCATAAATATAATAATAACAAACATAAAATACTAAATATGTAGTACAACATTACAATAAACTAATAAATAAAATAACATAGTGAATAGGTATAATGTGTAGAAAAGCAATTAAAGAGGACAAACAATTTAATAATGAAGAGTCGAATCGCGAACAGTTTACAATTTAAATATATATTATACATCCCGGATATCGTTCAGCGGTTAAAATTCTTTTCAAATAAATAGCCGTTTAAAGATTTTTTGAATTTTCGAATACTATTCAAGCTTCGAATAATTGTGGGTAGTTTAATATAGATTTTTATGGAATTAAACATAAACGATTTATAAAATGCAGTAGCTTTAGCGGTGTTCTGTTCTGTTAGAACGGAACCGCAAGACCTTGAGATTCGCCACATTTTAATGATACGTGAAGTAGTTAGACTAAGAATTCTGCTTAATCGATACTTCTTGAAGTCCTGCTGTCATACCTATTCCAGGATCATTTTTCTTTATCATTTTTCAGTTTGGGACAGCTTAACTCTGAGACTAGCCTTGGCGCTTGACGGTATAGTTTATTTTGATTCTTTTTGCTTACATCCGATTCTTTGTGGTTTTGTCTCGTCCTTGTTTTTATATCTTTGCCAGTTTTGCATTTTGCCTGTGCTCTCTTTTATCAATACCAATTTTCTATTAAAATGTCCAATCAGGTGGATGTTGTAAAAAAAACAAGGCGCCAAAGGCGCGCATATTACGCCAAATTGGGGGTTCCTTTGCTGTGCATAATATATACAGATTGTTAACAAGAGTAATTTTCTTTTATATTGTACAATTCTTCAAGAAAGTTTTAGACCTTATGTTACAGATCGTGGTGGGACATGTCTGCAGCACGGGCTCTATTCCCAGCTAGTTCTCAGTACTGGGCATTCAGTTTAACCAGGAACTTTTCTGAATGTCAGGTAATTAACGACAGTAATCAATATGACATAATTGAATAACATAATAAATTAACTTTAAAGGTTCGTTAAGTTCATGTAGGTCCAATTCAATTATATAAAAATAAATTCAAAATAATAAATAATAAACAAAAAAATAATTCAAAATATCAGTTCGATTGGTTCAAAATGAAATAAAGTAAAGATTCTTGTAACATAATTAACAATAAACACAGAATAACGATAATTCGATTGTTTCAGATTCCGGTTCGCGGGTTCAACAGTTGCATTGTTGAAACGAACTCACATCCCATCACATTCCCTCCCGTCACTTCCTGTTCTACTCCTCGTTCCCGTCCCGAAGGAATCGCCCCAACAATGTATTGTCCAACTCCAAGAATTCCAATAGGGTCTGTAGTTGCCCGCAGGATTAGACTACTGCTGCTCGCGGTCCACAGTAGGCGGGGCATCGAAATAGGTGGTGCTCCGGGTCGTCTATGTGCTACGGACAGTACACACACTTCTGCGGAACATGTGCACCTGGAATGCACCATGCCCCGTCGCCAGCTGCGTTCTAACGAATTCAGGTTGGTACCGTAGGCTTGTAGTCACCCTAGGGAACAGCCTGTAAGTGTATTTCCCTTTTTCCGAGGTCTCCCACCGAAGTTGCCATTAATCCTCAATACGGATCTGCAGGTACTCCTTAATGTGTCTTATCGACGGAAAATAATCGATTCTGTAATTTTCATCAGCAAATCTGAAGTCCCGCCCCTTCCTTATTTGCTTCAGGCAGATTCTGTACTCAACAGCTAGATGAACTGGTGGGAACCCCGCTAAAACATCTGCCGTGTCCGCCGAGACAGAGCGGTAAGCCCGGGTTGCAAACCTTGCTGCCATGGCTTGCATCGATCACAAATTCTGATTTATATTATAGTTACCCAGCTTGCAGCCCCATACCTCGGAGTCGTACATTACGATGGGGAGGATAGAGGCCCTGTAGATAGTGGAGGCCGATCCCGTCGCGTCAACTCCCCAGGAGACTCGTGCCAGATTTATGAGCCTGCAGAGAATGGTCCTAGTCCGGTCAGTTACCTGCCTAATGTACTGCTCGAAGTTTAGTTTTCGGTCGATAATAAAGCCCAGATATTTATGACTATTTACGATTTTGATCAAATTCAAGAGTTCATTCCTGGCATCAGCCGCAAACACCAAGGCAAGATCAATTCCATATTCTTGTATACCCGCAACTTCAGGAAGGACTTCCTCCAGTAGGTCATCCAATAAAAGATTCCATAAGGGGGGGGGGCAGAATTGCTCCCCGAGGGCAGCCTTTGGTTAGTGTCTTCCTGAGGTCCCGAACACATTTGGTAAGTGACATTTCTGTCCGTTAAATAACTTTTAACTAAAGTCTGCGTTTTATTGGCCAGGCCCCGCCTCCTCGACACCTGTAGCGGACCCGACTACCACAGGGAGTCAAAGGCATCCTGAACGTCAATAAAGACCGTAATTACGTTGCGCTTCCTCACGTTTATGTCCTCCAAGTACCGCTGGAACGCTAAAGTGGTAGATTTACCACGAATAAATCCGAACTGCCTCGGAGAATGTATATAGGTAGGTTCATTATAAATTCTTACTTTAATTAATCTCTCGAATACATTTCCGCATTCGTTCAGTAATATGATTGGACGGTAGCTCTTGGGATTTCCCGACGGAGCATTTAAGTCTTTGAGAACTGAAACTAATTTTCCAGTTTTAGAAATGCCGGGAAAGTACGAAACACTAACACATGCACAAAACAATTTATATACAAAATTTTTAATGTTTTCAAAAATAGTCTTACTTACGTCTTCACGGATGCAATCGAGGCCCGAGGATTTGCCAGTACGAATCCTAGCAACGGCAGCCTCCAGGTCGCCCAATGGAGGCAGATCAACTTCCCCCCCCCCCCAGGTCTGTGAGGGTGTCATAATCCTGCTGCCAAGTGCGTTGCACATTATTATTACCATTCCGGTCGTCATCCGGGAGCAGATCTTCAAGAAGACTGCACACCGCCTCCTCCGGCGTCCGTGACTCGATGCCCCCGCGATCCGGAACAGATGTAAAAATGCCAGATCGAAGGGTCATCCCTCATGCGATTTTATATATTGCACCCCAGTGGTTGACCGCCAGCTCCCTGTGTCCATACTTTTCCCGTGATTTTTTTCTGGATGTTTCTATTGCATGGAAACATTTTGTTTATGGCAACGCATGATGTTGAAGAATTGCTATTTTATGTTTGGATGCGCATTTTTATATAGGTTGCTCGTATGTCTAAGATATTCCCTGCTGGCGGTCTCCACCTGCCTTGTCCACCAATTCGTCCTGGTTGGATATCGTGTCCATCGAATTGCCACGGAGTCCACAATTTCTTGAATACCCTGGGTCAGATCGCGCACTGCGCAGTCTATAGCATCAGGTTGCTCACGCACGAGATATGTCGAAATTGGAACACTGTTTAATTTAAGTAGGTCATTTATAACGTTCTGTGATTTCAGTTTGTCAATATAATAATAATAATAATAATAAATCTTTATTGCGTACAAATATTACTATGATCAATTTGAACAATTAAATAAATACCCACCAAAATTTCATAATTACTAGAAAAATCATAAACTATAAAAATGCAATTTTAAATTAAAGGAGGTT
>JAHWXV010000118.1:0-10380 GCA_024586415.1 Phrixothrix hirtus | reverse complement strand
TAAAAGCAAATTTAAGCGATTTAAAGGAATGCGTTATATTATTTTTATTAAAAGAACTGACGCGACATTGCACTCAAACAAATAGAAGCAACATTGTTTATTTTTTAATTACGTTCCATAGTAAAGCGTATCCAAGCAAATTTACAAAAAAATGTTTTAAATTAGTTAAAAAATTTTACAGATGTTTCTAAAAGACATGGGTACACTTGCGTTAAATAATGCCCCTTCTATCCAGGACACTCTATGTAAGTATACGCCTTCACAAGCGTGCGAGTGCACGCGCGTGTTTGTGTGGGCGTGTGCGCTTATGCGCGTCTATATGCCTGTACTGTGCTAGATTCCCAAAGTAAATCAGGGAACAGTTTTTTGTCTCCCACGATGAAAATGTGCAACTGACTAAGCGAACTTAATTAGCATAGCTTCCTACGTCTATTTGTACAAGCTAAGTCAAACTCATCAAATGTAATCCAGCGGCGGCATCCGACGAAGCTTACGATTTACGTCAACCATGAGGTACCCATTTTCACACGGAGCTTGTTCTTTAAAGAATGTCTTTAATGACTTTTGCTAGACATCTTCAGTCTCCCTGAGGTATCACCGCGATTTTACTGTCTTTATAATATGCGAAAACAAATATCGTGCAATTCGTGTTTACTTGAACTTCTACAGGATGTTACAAAAATGCAGGCTGCTACTTCACAAATGAACAAAAATTACATATAAATATTTGTCCATAAATTAACCATTTTCATGTTACAGTCATGTTTGTGTTTGAACTTATGATGTCAATTTTCAGCTATATGAAACAAGGTACATCTTCAAAATGACCACCTGACATCTTCCTATCCTTTTACAAATTCCTGCGATGTTCCGTATTTCATTGAAACCGTTTTTAAAAGACCACTACTGTTTTATAGGTTGGCAGCACACAATTGGTTTTAGTTATCCCCTACGATAAAAATTCCAATAAAGTTAAATCAGATGTCTTGGTGAGCAATTGCATAGGTCCCACGCGTTCAGGATAAGCACTGGTCCTAGAGTTCCTTGGCCACACGACTAAAATTTGCCAGTGTACCACTGTGCAATAACTACATCGCTCCTTTGGCTATTATTGTCAAATAAAGGGGGTATATAATTTTTTGATAATTATCTGTAATCAGCGCCTGTCAGTTAGCGTTGCTGAAAGAAAGAATCAGTTAAAAAATCACCAATTATTTCGCTCCAGATATATAGAAAATGTTTTTCTGGCGCCCCTGTGGAAAGACAACTTCTAGAGCTTTGTCCTGCCAAAGCTAAAGATTGTGGAAATTTATCATCACAGCTCTGATGAAATCTGCTTCATCGATAAACAAGATGAGAGAAGAAAAATGAAGGCCATTTGCATATTTCTGCAAAAACCAATTGCAAAATTCTACACTTCTGTGAAGTCTCAAAGTAATTCAATACGTACAAAATGTTTCGGGAAAAGTTGATATACCTTAAAAATCTCCAGACTTTCATATGATCCGCGCCTTCAGCCGAAACAATTTTTTTTTGCTATGCCAGGGGTTACTTAGATTTGTATATATTCTTCAAGTGCGGGAGTTTTTTCTTCAGGTAAAACGTTCACGTAAAGTCGTTTTATTTCAGTCGGATTACTTTGCAAAACCATACATTAAATATATATATATATATATATATATGCCGTCTCTAAATTTGACTCGTTTTCAATTTTCAAAAATAAAATTGCGTCTATTTAAAATCAAATTAAATAAGGAATTATAATTAACACCATAGATACTTAAATATAAAAATATATTATTCCTCATCGTTGGACTAGTTCAATGTAAGGGTTAATTCGTTTGCCTCTGCGCATAAGCGACGTGGGTTCAAACCCGTTTGAGGCACATACATAAGTTAATTTCTCATTAATACCTTATCTTCTAATACAATTGTGGCTGCAACACAGCGTTTTTGTGCATGCTTCTGAAATAGTGAACTGGATTTTCATCCTACCTTTATATAAATCTTAAAAATCTTTCTACGTCCGTCTTCACTTAGTTATTATAGAAACCGCTGTCAGCGGTTTCCGTTATTTTGTAACGTTTCCATGACTTTTTAAGGCTTAATTCCAGTTTTCTTTTAAGTTATTTTGTGAAGTGTGTTCAATTAAGTGCCGTGTTCTGTCGATTCATATTTTACCATTAACATTTCTTTCTTTTCATTTAGTCAAAATAATTAGTGCAATAATGTAAATATGTATCGATCTTACGTAAATAAATATAATGTAAATTGTTATAACAAGGTCCGTTTGTAATACCGAATTAATTAGAAAAATTTAGTTAAGAACGAACTATTTCAATGGACAGAAGTTGTTTCAACTAATAATATAATAATAACGATTACAAAATGTTTGTTTCCAACAAGTAAGGTTTATGAATTCATAACATTAATTTCTGAGGAAACGCAGCACCTGCAGAGACGTTATCGCCATTCCGAGAAACCTGCCGATAAGGAAATAAATACCACAAATACCAACTTGTATAAACTAACAAAGTTATTGACAATAATGAATAAGTTTATTAAAAGAAATCTAAAATTTTATAAATGTAAGTAAGAACAAGTTAAAGATATTATTATAAACTAATATCTTACGAAATTCGCATTTGCAAAAATTTAAATCTTACCTTTATTGTTAGCTTTAAAAATGTGCTTTTAACACTAAAAATCAAATTAATTAAGAGCGCATAAAACGCCTAAAAAAAGAAATTTATAACATCAATTCTGGATTTGGTCAAAAATGTACTCAACCACGACAAGTAGTAAAAATCGCAAATCGGAAAGCGGTTACCAAAAACCATGTAAAAAGTAAGGTTTACCTTTATAAAAATCAGAATACTACCAAAGCTTAACCGAAATGGTTCTTTTAAAATATAAACAAACTGCATAGTTTCTAAATGCAAACGGACCTACCAACAGATAAGTGCCAGTAAAATTCAATTAAATGTCTGTTACACTTACTGTTCTGCTTACTTTCAATAGGCATCGCGTGAATCGAAAGCGTAGTTACTATACACCTCATTGTTCTGATTAATTAAATAATATTTATCACAGTTGTAGTATGATTCGTCCGATTAAGCACGCTATTTACTTCTAAGCCAGTTTACTGATATGCACTGAATTTCACCCACAAGACATGTTTTGAAACTTACCTAAAGGCCAGTTTATTGATATGTACTACATTTTATGTGCCGAAACAAGATATCTCTGAAAACACCGGAGTTGCACATTCAACAAAATCACAACACCTACACACTAACTAACCAACAAACACTAACATCGTCATTGTCAAAGAGAGTTAACAACTTTTCATTTGTTACACGCAACCATTAACAGTATTTAAGGTTGCTTTTGTCTCTCACCATTTTGATTAAAACTATTATTAACAAAAACACGCCCGTCACCTGATAGGGTAAAAGACAAATGTAAAAGGTTGTAACCTGCTTTCACGTCAATTTTTTTAAATAATAAATTTCGGTAAATATTATATTCTGTAAGGTTTTCGTTAAGCAAATTGCTGTACATATTTTTCATCAATCTAACAGTAACAGTATTAACATTAAGATTTATCAGCGCAAAACGTAAAACAAAAATGAATTCAAATAAATAGCTGAAAAAAAGTTAATAACAATCACAAACAGTTGTCGAAATCAACTTATACAGGGAAAATCGATATAAATCAAAACAAAACCGATAAGTTTGAATTTAAACAAGTATATACAGAGTGCAGCCACAAAGCTTCGCGCGCATAAAGCAAAATCAATTGCATATAAAGGTATACGTGGGAGCTCCAAAAGGTATAATCGTTAAACGTTACTAAGCGTGCGCGTGTATTAAATTATTCTGTCCGCAGACTGAAACAGCGTTATACAAGATAACGCAACGAACCTGGTTTTTCGACGACTACCTAAAAGCTAATCAATTAAGTCAACGTTCCAAACCCGCCGGTAGTGCTATAAGTAAACGACACTGAGAGCCGAAATTGGACGTTACAATTTTACTTTACAAACCACTTCCTAGTGTTCTCAACCCAAGAAAATGTCTTGGCGAGATTATATTCACAATAATGCATGAAAGGTCATACCGGCCTGCGCCGAAAATGTAAATCTCTAAAATATTCTTGAATCAAACTGTGTTACCTGCCCAAATCAGCTCAATTTTTATTTTACATTTACGTCAAACTCTAACACATCTTCGCTGCCTTACAAAATATCAGAGACATACCAGAAAGTGTATAAATCCGGTCTAATTTTCAAACTTGGGAAATTAATACCCTGCAAACGCTTGACAAATCAGTGACGTTAAAATGAAAGCAAACTTAGCTACAATATGAAAGGCAAAAGAGAGCCTCCCAAGGATCCCGAAACTAAACGACAATATGCCGATGACAGCAATAATTTTAACTAAAAGAAGTGAATAACCACAAAAGTTAACTTCGTCAAGATGTAGTGCTTAGTGAAACAAAATACTCCTTCAAGGGCAAAAACAAGAAAAAGGATAACAGTATTTTTACTAGTTCTAAAAATAATTTCCACTTGAATTGCAGCATTTTTCATAACATGACACTAACTTCTGTATGCACTTGCCAAATAAGTATTCTTCCCAGAAGTTCAACCATTTCTGAGCACTGATCTAGATTTTTATCTAGCTGTGTATAAAGCGTGCCGTCAACACTCCCTTATGGATCCAAAGCGACTATAAGGTTTCTGTTGGATAAAGATTATGTAAACCTCTTAGATTTGTGCGGAGAATAGGTGTACATCCATTGTTTCGCAAACTTATTCCACGTACCGTTGCTTGCTTCGATCTTTTCCGAAACGGTATTGCCCTTCTTGTTGTAGCGTTCCAAAAACCATATCGTTAAATTTTGTGAATTTTTTTGTGATTTTAGAAACCCCCCTTGCAGATGCTTGTGATAACCCAGAATTGCAGCTGAAATTTTATAAAAGATTATTCGCAGAATTTGAGGAAACACGCAAGATAGTACTTCTAGAAATTTCTAACGCTATTTTCTCATACAACCGTACGTTTTATTCACCTTAGTTTGCAAAAGACAACTAGCACACCGAATTTCACACTAGGCAGAAGCTTCGATGAGAGGTGTCATATTTTCTCGCTCGCAGCGATCAGAAATGGTCAACCGCATGGAGTAGAAATAGTCAACATTGCTTTTTATGCGTTTGCGTCGGTTTGCTACAATAAGCGATGTGTGTCCCCAATTATAAATTTCCTTTCGAGACATACAGTTAACTGAATATAATTTGTTTGCAATTTTAGACAAAATAACTGTGCAGTTTAAACACTTGTTCCTTACCTGGGCTTTATAGATCTTCCTCTCCTTTATGGAATTATTAATTTATTTGGTGTGACATGAAATAGTCGATGCTTTCCATTTTACTGACTCGATCAGAATGTTTAATTATCTAATATTACAAATAAGTGAGGTTATTAAGCCGATAACAATTTACCCTAGCATCGTAGTCTATACTCAATGATTGAACTAACGAATTAAAAATTGTAATTTATTTATATCATTCACAACATCCCTAGCAAAAGCCTCAAATTACATCAAAAAAATTTTATTGTTATTTTCAACAGTCTACCGCAGCAATTCGGGGAAGTGCAGCGATAACAAGAGCGCAAAAGCCGATACGAAAGAACGGTGCTACTGCTCGGTCTGGGTAAGCCATTGCAGTCGTACGCATTGCCTTATACGATCGATAGGAATTATACAATTTCTATCATTTACAACCCCTTATAGTAAAATATCAAAAATATTGGCAGTGACGTCACGCCAATAATTTCACGCGATTGAACTTTGCGAGTCCTAAAGGCCAGGCGTAGTACGATGGTCATTGGTAGGTCGTGTTAGAAGGTTTGTATTACACTTAATTTGTTTTTATAAAAAATTATACATTAAAATAACTTTGCGTATAGTCAAAAACAGGCATAAATCAACTAATGAATGCATAAAGATGTATGATAACTCACATAGTTACAGTTGATTATAATAATTCAACAACGTTAAACTGGTAACCTTTCACTGCGGTAATGTTTTGTCACCATTTCTAGCATATTGTTGATTAACGACGCTTCGACACCTATCTCGTACCGCCGACGGTAATCGTGCAATGCATTTATGTACCATGGCCAACAATCACTATAAATCGGCGTAGTCGGTAACTTCAATGCAGGTTTAAGGCATTGTAATATATTATATTATACCTGCTAACAATTTTGGACTTCTAGTAAATTAAATTAGTGTTCATTAGAAAGAAGAAACTACCGCTTCAAGTACTTAGTTTCTACTTATGGCTTCAGTTGCAAAAATAGATGCTTACTGGCAATAATTGTTCCACTTCCGCTTTTATTTTAATGCGGTCTACTTATCTAAAAGCGAAAGGTGCCTATTGTGCAACATCGAGAAACTGCAGTCGTCTTTTACAATTATTATTAGCTATCATACCTAACTTTTTGAAAAAGTATAGTTAATTCATCAATGTAAATAATTGTTTTTGATCCTTTATGAATTATAAATTGATGTCAAGAGTTTGCTCATATAATTTGATACTGCTTTTAACAGTTAAATTTTTAATATACATATAAATGTGAGTGTATATTTTATAAGCTATAATTTCATTTAAATATCCTCATAACCATTTCGCTTTTATATTATATCTTAAGCTATCAAATTTATGCAATTAAGTTAATGCTTTGCCTGTTGAATTTTAGTATAATTATCTTGATATTTAACATTATTCCTAATGGAATGTTTAATACATTGTTGGATCGTTTATAACTTTTGATGCGTGATGTTGAAGTAAATCAACAAAATCTTAGCTTTATTTTTCATTCAGTTGGGACCAATAGATTAGTAACGTATGTCCTACTTACCAAACTTTCACTTGTTTCTATCAAGTACCCTCATCTTTCTCTCAAGTAGAATGGTGTATTTCATTTTATAATTGAATTACTTTCAGCGCGGTGTTGGTATATAGATTTAAGTAAGACACCCACGCCCTACTCCACTATTACAAGTAGGCGGCCGCTAGTATTCATTTGTTAGAGCAGATGTAGATTATTAAAGTGGATTGTTTAATTTACTAGCGTCATATGACAATATAAAGTGATTCAAATTTATTCGGCTCTTTTATCCTAAGTAGCGTTGTTAACACAATGTTGATAACGTACCTTGTACCGTTCACTAGAAAGGTAATTCAAGTCTACAAGTTTCTCAATCTTAGTGGCTGCAGGGCCCGTCTGCCTGCTTAGGCAGGCGGCAGTTCGGTGATTTGCGACACTGCGGACCCAAAGCAAGACGTCGACCCACGTGATTCCATCAAGAGGACCGGAGGCCCCTCGAAAATGATAGGAGACCCTCCGGCAAGCTCCATAAAACCGGATACTCTCATGGGCACCAACCGCTGACACCACGCCTCTGAACGGGACCCAGGCAAACTCTAAAACGAGCACTGAAACCGCTATATGCGGATGCCCGTGGGAACGTCCAAAAGGTAGATCCGTCAAAGCCAAAGAAATGTGATGAAGAGTCACGCTGGCGACGACGGGGGCTGGGTGAGGTAGTCCGGTTAGTACCTAAGAGATAGGATGATCCTGTAAAAACTCGTTGGACGGACCACTGCCTAGCGCCTATAGAGGGGTTCGCTTAGCGATGTAAAGCCCGGTAGGAGCCGTGGAGAAGACTAAGTGTTTGCGAGAGGCCGATGGCAGAGTTCTAATTCTATGGTCGGACCGAAGGATGTCCCTTCTGATACTGAGCCTTCTTCCGACTCATGCAGGGCTATTGGAGGTGTCAGAGACCGATTCTTCGGAGCAGGGGACCTCTGGGATACGCTCTACGTCGAAATAAGTACCTCGGGGTCGGTCTCAAGCCCCTCGCCATGTTTTGTGCGGCGGGTTCCAAAACTGGTTTCGACATGATAGTAAGTGCTTGAAGGCGAAACCTTCTGCTATATAAGCGACTGAGTCTCCATGGATCTGAGGGGAACACTGTTTCAATATTAGTACTATTACAAAAAAGCTTACGTGATTAACTGCAATGTTGGCTACTAAAGTCGAACCCTTCCAATACTCCACAATTATTAAGAATTTCTTGAGATTTATTCTTTAAATTCTCTTTAGCGTTGTTTGAGCATCTAAGTCTATTCTATTTGAGTGCTTCCTTGTTTTACGCTATTGACCTGTATTACAGTGCTACAGTTCAATTCATTGCGAACACGAACCAACGTTCCCAGGACGACGGTCACGTTCTAAGCGAGCCAGGCCAACTACGGTGCTGTATGGGACGGATGCCAAGCTACCGAAGGGAGTCGCTTGTAAACGCTTCGCCCTGCGGACGTACATTTTTCTGACGTGTAGATCCCGGTAGTACACAACTAATTTAGTTAAAAAGCGGGGTTGTATTCAGGGGCTTCACTATCTCAGACGATGAAGAGCGGAACACTAGGGCGAAAACTAACGAGACAGAACCAATATCAACGGTGGTTTGATTACCTGAGTATCAGACCCAACACCTTGCGGCGGTTCCAATGATTGCACTACCGAATACCCGGCGTGGAAGGTCGCTCTGACACCCTCACGAACTTGCAGGTATCAATTTTAACTCTTAAGGCCACGTAAACAAAAAATAAAAACTTGAACAATCAATAAATATAATAACTGTCATTCTCCGAGCAAACATTCAATTGTGCAATACATAAATCGCTCACAGCTGCAACGACTAGATGGGGCCCTACTCCAGTGCTTCGGCTTTTAAGCTAAAGGGAGTTGATGTTATACAGTACAATTGTTAATCTAACTTACATCTAACAAGTCGTCTACAGTTGTGAGGTGTCGTCGATAGTTACAGCCATGAAAGTGTCAAAATTAAGGATGCCTCTTGGGTGATCTGTACACAAATAGACTTACTACTCGAGGGCGCTCTGCTCACCACAAAAGAGGATGATTTACATACACAAAAATATAATAATTAATCGGGAGGGATAGTACCTTGAAAAAGGGGTGATCACGCCTTACTTCATTTCATTCATACACGGAGATTTTACCACATTCCGCGTCGCCGTAATATCCCTGGGCTTCCAGGTAGGGTCTATCACGGTCTAATGAGTCACTTGTGACGAGGTTCTAGGTATAATGATCCCCGGGACCTACAAACGAAAGTTATTAAGCCGGGTTGATTTACACGTCGACTCAGTTCCACGAAAATCTACACGCCACCAACTTTCTCGAATTTATTTGACAACTTCGCTGCACATGCGGTGCTAATGTTGGTTCTAGCTTTAACTTGCGCTGACACAACCAGCATCACCACCAAAATTACTACTACACAAACCGCGAATTTCCAGTGACCGTCACAAAACGCAAGCATTCAGACGTCTTGAACACGTTTTGACAACTATCAATTAAATCATTTCCATCAAAAACATAAAAATCTAATAAACTTTCACGTTTTCATGGCAACCGACGTTTTTATAAAAACCCAAACTTATAAGATCTGAAAATACGAAGAAAAATCCTGATAAGGAACAAAGAATGCGACGATTGAAGGTTGTAAGTCAGCGCAATTCGCTATTTACGAAATCGTGGATTTCTAGTTGACAATTAGGGTCGTGTTTGGGATAGTTATTCATAATGTGAAGTTCTTGTACTTTCTACTTTCTTTGCACAGTTATTTGTTGAAACATTCTGTTATGTTGTTCGGACTGTTTTAATCCCCAGTTTTCAGTCTTCCATAAATGAAACTTGACAACAGCTCGATACAGATTTAAACAGAAAGTGAAAGCGATGATCGTGGAAGTCATAAAGAGTTTTAGGTTACTAGATTAAACGAAGCACAAATATATAACCTTTTGTCCAAAATGAACACTCGCCACACAAACCAATTTTAGTCATCTTGAAGGTGCTCTCTTTTAAACTTAATGACCTGATTACAGATATTAGGTCACTGACTCCTTGCAAATGATATTTAACCCTTCTCATTTCAATGTCTTGAATGAGTTCATCGCAGTTGCTGTGTTTTTTCAGGGAAGAAAACAGTTATAAGCCACAAGAATAAATTTGGTCTTCTTCAATCTACTCCTGCGCCAGGACTGCAACATGGGGTCTGTCATGATTTTCTTAAATTCAATCAGGTCCTTTAACTCTTGAGAGTGTAACCGAGGAAGCTTTAATACACCTCATCAGTCGCTTTAACCTTGTTATTGAAGCGCTACCAGAAGGGCTGTCAGCTCCCGCTGTTTTTTTTTGTGTGTCAAATCATCTCATTTATGTAAATTCTATTGTTATCTATCGCTAATTCCTTTTGTAGAATATCTAAATTTA
>JAHWXV010000099.1:0-24486 GCA_024586415.1 Phrixothrix hirtus | reverse complement strand
CCGCGATGCGCACCGGTCCAAACCATGTTGCGAACTGAATGGTAACAATGACAGAACAAAATAAGACCACCTGCAGCTGCCTACCCCCTCCACTGCCCGATCGGTACTGGATTGAAGCTGCTTAATCCGTTCTGCCGCATCCTGTATTTGAATCCTACTTATCTAGCGAATCGCATTCAATTTGCTAACTTAATACTTAACTTGTAAATTAATTAATAAGCTTTATTTTGATATATTATGTGACAATATTGTTTTCAAGTTTTCACAGCTTTGTAATGAAACATCAGCTAGTTATATTTGAGCCTTTTGAGTTGAATATAGTTCCCCAAATGTTGATGATGATTATTTAAAATTTAAAAATTAAGGTAAGGATCATCCTCTTACAAATAAATCGTATCTTAACGGCATCTAGTTGAAAGGAACCAATTTACAGTATTGATAATTCGGTTATAAGTTGCGGTAGAAACGTATTAAGGTAAAAAGAAAATTTAGGGGATTTAATTTACAATCAAAAATATAGATATAGGTAATTCTAATAAACATTATAATGAACTACAAACTTCGTAAGTGAAACATAATAACACGCAAATTTAATTAGCAAAGTAGTGAAACTGAATTTTACAACAATAAGCAAATTCTATTGAAGTATGAGAGAACTACAAAGCAATAAAGTTATCAGATGGTGAGGTATTGCTACGCTTACAGAATGATCTAGAATTCTCTGTGGTTGAAGGGAGTTTTCAACTTCTCTTCCGGAAAGCTTATTTTGCAACTGCTGTTGATTATTTTATTTTACAGAATAAGGGTCTCAGTTTCGTAAAATTGCTAGCCAGTATAAAACGGTTCAATACTACATAATTAGAGAAGGTTGCTCTACATGCGGAAGCTTTTAGCAATTTAAAAGAAGGCTCCATGAAATTTTTAACGAGCCTAAAATAATTACTTTTTTGGAATTACAAAACGAATGTAATGAAATATTAGTATTAATATTAATTTAATAATTAAGTTAATGCTTAATACATAAAATCAGTATCATTTCAGGTCAACGACTCCCGGTTAATAATTTTCTGTCTCGGCGCACTGTTACATATGGTGATGCTGTCACTCATCTGAAAACCGGAAACCACAAGAATCGCACAATTGAGACTATTGTTAAATCTCCTTATATACTTGAACCTTCTCGGATACGATGGGTTGTTGCTGTTCTGCTACAATTCATTGCTTCACAGTTTGTGTGGTTTCCGGAGTTGTGCGAGTTGATATTACGTTATATAACAAAACTTTACCAAAATTTGCTGTTTTCGCAAATATTCAGGAATTGACTACTTCCGGACTTTTTGAAGCTCTACAATGGCACTATAAAAGTTTATCAAGAAAAATAAATTTTAAAGTAGAGCTACACTTATAGTAATGCCTTTCAATTTATTAACATAAACAGTGTAAAACTGTAAAATGAAGGAAGCCATTAACAACGAAGTTTTATGTCAAGTAGCTTGTTTCCTATAAAACATATAATTTATTGATATAACAAAGTTGCATTTCTTTGATTTTTTTCAGAATTTGACACGACATTAGAACTAAAAGATGTAATCGTTTATTTGCAACATTTTTCTTACAGACTTCCTCAATTATAGCTTTATTTTAGCATATGTGGAATGTTTATGTAATTAAACTGAGTATATACTGAAATAATACTCCTATATCTTAAATTTGTTTCATATTTATAAACCTTACTAATTGTAAATTAGAATACACACATTTAATAGTTTGTCATAAATGGTAATGTTTGATCAAGTTGAATGTCAATTAAATTTCTTCGGTATGTTGAGTTCATTTGAAAACTATGTTCCTCTTCAAGTTTGAGATAAACTTAAAATGAATTGCAATGCAAGCAGGCAATTGTTGAATGCGAAAATTTTCATTACGTTATGCACGAAAAATATCATCTTATACTTGCTATAATGAACATTTTAGTCTTTTATAATATAGGAAATGCTACCTTATCTTCGAATAAGGGTAGTTTTACTGTAACTAACATGATAAAGAAAGGACTGCCTCTACTGAATTCGCATAGGGACGTCTGTGTTGATGTACACTGAATAAGGATGTGGGCAGTTACAATATCTGAACGGCTAAGGGTTATTTAGAATGTGAAGATATAAAGCACGTTCTCAGAAACACCAAAAACTGATATATTTAATCAATTACGTTTATTTATAGGACTTTCGTAATTCATTAAGTTAAATAAAATTGCAATTGTGCGCAGTCCTCGAACAAAATTTGCTTATTTATATTAAACGCACTTTTTCGTTAGGGACTCAAGAAGGAGTTAATACATCATCAGCCTTAATAATAATTGATGCTTAACTGGGTATAATTGTAATTGTAAGTTGTAATTAAAGTAATTAAATGGTTGTCACTTTGACCTTCAAAATGTTAAGGTCTCGCGATAACAGAGTTTCAGTTTCTACGAAGCCTTAGTTCAACGGTTATATGCTAAATTATTAAATTATTGTATAAATACCTTAAGAAAGATATCAAGAAGCCATTAATAAGATACTTATTCCAAAACCACGAAATAACCGTGAACATTTAAGATACAAAGTAGAAATCTAATCAAATCGTGATGATATCATCTTTCAATTAAATGTTTTACATTTGTTTTCACTATTATGGCTATTTTGTAATAAAACTATTCTTTTTCTTACAGTTACAATGCGGCCGTCTTAAGGTGTGAAAATATTGCACACTACTTATAAAGCGTTTAGAGGGGGCACGACATTGTATACTCCAATGTAAAAATTCATTGAAATTAGTATCAGTATGTTGACAACTTACAAAGCGATAACGAACTGCAGCATAATATCATGTTTTACATAATCAGTGAGAACAGTGTAAAATCTAAGTTAGATAATGGTAAAGGTATTTTTAAACAAACTTGCGAAGTTGTGCTGAAGGTGTTTGAATTTTTAAAGAAAAATTTAAACAGATAGCTTTTATAATTTAACTGTTGAAAAATTTTTTCATGAATGAAGTAATTTAAATTACTTCATTCATAAAAAATTTTTATACAGTTAAATTATTAAAGCTATTATTGCATTTCACATACTAAATTATTTAATTAATATAATAGTGTTACAATTCTTTTACATACACTGATTTTAATTAATTCCTGACTATCAAAATTTATTTATATCTGATGATGGGATCAACAAGACCCCGAAACGTAATATTTTCAAATAAATACCAATTTTAACAATTTTACAATTACAATTTATTGAGAATTAAAGGCTTCAAGCATTAACCAATCTACCACCTTTACATTTTTAGAACTAAATCAATAATAACAATTAATAGTTAATGCTAATAGTTAAAACTGGGTTAAAATTTTGGGCCGGTAGATTATAAATACTTCGGAAAATGTGAATAAGTATTAGGCAAATTAAAGTAAAATTTAGCCAATGGTTAAATATTTATTTGAAATATAGTCCACATCAAAAACATACGTAGACAATTAACAATGTAAGTCGGTCCTATCATCGAGCGTGTTATCTTTCATAAATTATTACAGTTTGTATGCATCTTGAGGTCACATATTATTTAAAACGGGTAGATTGGGAAGTTTATTTTAAACTTATCATTAATTTAGTGAATTAATAATTTTCAATGGCACTGGAATAGTTCTCAGAAAAATTAGCTGTAAAATAAATAGGTACTGAAGACAAACGAGCAGTCTAAATTCCTAGTCCAACCCCTAAATAAATAATTCATTAATTAATATGATCAAAAAGCGTTGAACCTGATTATTAGACTAACGATGTAATTTTGGATATTAACTTGTTATCAATCGGATTTTATTGCAAGAATCTGCTATAATCTATATCCAAGAAATTTACAGCTACACCGTATAAAACTTATACGAGATGTTTCAATTTTGGCTGACAACTTTCAAAAGGAATAGAAAGAAATCAGTACGGCTTATAACATAAGAATGTATGTGGCTTTCTATTAAAAATGATGTATGTATTTCTGCACTAAAAGAGGAAATTAATCACAATTACACTATATTTGCCTTGAACCTATAAGCTAGATTAATAGAATTCACGTGTAAAGTTATAGCCATAGTTAGTATATAGTGCATCATGTGTCTAATTTCAAACTATGAAAATCTATTTATATGTAAATGACAAAAAGCTCATAACTAATACTAATCTTTATACTGCAGTTCTATGTATTTGTACGTTTTATCCGTGGCTGCTTTAAATTGAAAACTGTACCCTGAATAAAATCACCTACTCTGCACGTATTTTAATCCATATTCCCCTTTTCTCATAAAATGTGCATATATTTTACCATATGTATTAAATAAAACCAATTTTTATTGAGAAATAATTCATTGAGTATTGAGCTTTCAAAGCTTAAACTGAGCAAACAAGCTTTCTTTAACGATCAATAAGATGTAACACTGAAAACTGGAGCAAGTTATTAGATTATCATTCACAATCAGTTGTATTGGTGCATTACTTTTTACTCTCTTAGATATTTAAGATGAATTCTATTTCCGTTTTAATATTTTGATTATATTTAATTACCTTGTAGGCTCTTTAACGTAGGTAAATGTAATTAGCAGTATCTCCTAATTTTCCTAATTATAAAAACTGTAATATAATTTCTACACTACCTTGTTTTTGAAAAATAAGTAATGCTAGTGATGATAACCTGCTTTGATGTTTATTATGACAGCTAAAGTAAAAGTTTTGTATTCGTAATGAAGATTTCAAGTTTACGCTCCACATTATATTGTAGAAATTAATTAATGTGATAAACGATTATCATATTATTTTATGTTAAAGAGCTGAATACCGTGTCTCTTTACATATTCGTTAATAATTCATAAAACAATTCTGCTGAAGAATACTTTTACTGTGTTCAAAATATAAGGTAAGAATACAATAAATCCTTATGGATTGGTTTGAAAAATCATTTGGGTACGTCGAAATGTTCTTATCGAATGCCATATTGTGATCTAATATTTGAATTTTTTGAGTATTTTCCCTGGAAGTTATTGTGTCATAAGTCAAATTTTGCATAGCAACAACTATATTGTAATACTTAATTTCAAAGACCTGCGTACACCGGGGTATAATTGAGGGAAGCTAGATTTGTAATCCTTTGCGAAAACACGACATTGAAATTAAAAGCTAATACCACCTATGAGATATTATATATTATTTGTCAAAGCAATATACCTTGTAACCTAGTAACTTAGTTGTTATGAACTCGACGTTAAGGCACAAAAATTATCTGTGATATTTTGTAAACACGAATCTACTTGTAACTAATGTTGGTTAAAATTATATAATATTGAACCACCGGATGCCACTAAATTGTAATGAGATTTTTCTATGGTTGTATGAAAAATATCCAAAGACTAAATTAAATCTACTCGTTCAAAACTGGAGAAGATTTAGATTTCAAGCGTTTAGTCTCTTAATTCCATCACTCTGTTTAAACGGGTTTACTAGTGGTGATTTGATTTCGTAAAAATGAAATACACTGTCTAATAAATGATGTGTTCTATAAAATGAAACAAAACAACTATAATAACCAGAAATTGCATGACATTCTTATAGTTACTGACTTTACGACAAAGCGGCAATATTTTAATGTTTAATATTAATGGCGTATTTGGACCAACGACACTATTAACAATTGTTATCAGATGAATTTTAATAATTTTTACCATTAAGGTAAATTACAATTTGATTGAGTATTTCTTTGAAAAAGGATTAACTAAACTAGTGAATTTCTTAAAAACCTTTATTTATATTGCTTATATATTTATTTTTATTTATATTTTTATTTTTATATATTTTATATATTTTTATAGATTTGTATACATTTTTTTTATTATTATATTTTTATATTTTATATTTTATTTATATATTTATTTATATTATTTATATTCACTAATATAACGATTATTGATTTGCACTTATTTACTTATATATTTATCACCGTACAATAACAATAAGCGTTTCTATTTCGCGACCTAACAAGTCAGGATACTCATCAACCCCAAAACTATATAGAATTGATAAAGTCCAGAACGTTAAGGAATATTATAGAATAAAATTAATCGTAATTCTGATATAATACATTGCAATGCGATAACTCACATCTGACTTTGAATTTATTTAGATGGATATCAGTTACAGTAATGAGTCATTTGCGATTACATCATTTATTTCGGTTCTAAGAAATCTTCTACATTATTCCTAGATATACTCGAGAACTGAAAGTGGATGCTGTTTTCTATTCAATTGTAGAGGTTTGTATCGCTTTTTATTTAGTTTGTACGGTTTATAAAAATCGGGCGTAACTGTAACTTTGTTGATTTTCTTTCGTTTGTAACCCTAAGGGTGCGTTAGTAACGATTTTTGAAAATTGGCATAACTGTGACTTTGGCATTATTAAATACGATATATTTAAAAATTGAAAGCGGGTGCTGTTTTCTATTCACTGGTAGAGGTTTGTACCGCTTTTAATTTAATGCGTACCCCTAAGGGTGAGCTTGCATCGTTTATTAAATTCGAGTGTAACTATGTTTGGTGTTTTTAAATTTATTCGAAAACAAAAACCTGGTGCTGTTTTCTATTCATTTGTAGAGTTGTGCCGTTTTTCATTCCCTTTGTATCCCTATGGGTGCGTTTGTACCATTTATGATAGCCGGGGCTAGCTGCAATTTTATTGATTTTAGGGATACTCGAAATTTAATAACGGATGCCGTTTGTTATTCACCTGTAGAGATTTGAACCACTTGTTTTTCGTTTGTAACACTAAGGTCCATTATTTCAATACCAGCTCAAGCTTTAACTTACTTAAACTTTGCTTTGTGAGCATTGAAACCATTGTAGCAATAATCATTTCCACAGTAACAAGGTATCGCTTAAGTAATCTGAAGCTTAAGGTAAAGTTAAAATACCGGGCCTAAGGGTGCGTAGTTCTGAATTTTAGAGATATTTGAAGTGTAAAAGAGGGTACTGTTTTCTACTTACTTGCAGAATTTTGTGCCTCTTTCCGTTTTGTTTGTAACCCTAAGGGTGTATTTGGACTGATTTTCAAAGACCCAGGGGTAGCTGTAGCGTATCTGTTTTTGCAGGTATTCGGAATTTGATAGCAGGTGCTGTTTTTTTCTCACCTGTGGGCTATTGTATGCTTTTCTGTTTTGGTTTTACCCTTATGTACGTGATTTCATCAAAAATTTAAATTAGGGGTCGGTAATTTTTAACAAAATTGCAGGTGGAGAGGACGTGTTAAGGGTTTATTAAAAAAAGAAATAAAATCATTACCTTAACATGCCCCCCTCCTTGAAAGATCGACTTCCAATAATTGCTATTACATGCAATCAAGTAATAAACGTAAAATATACGTTAAAAAATCTAAAGCAAGTTAAATAAACAGAAACACATTTCAAATCTAAAAGCAAGAAAACGTAATATAATCTAAATAGGTAAAGCATTGTTACACTCATTCATTGTATTGTCACTAGGAGTTTTATTAATTCTCTCTGGACAATTCCAAAGGTGACGCAAACAAGCAAAGTGAATGACGCTAACCTTGCCTGGATGAAGATCGATAACACGTCAAAGTTTCCGGTCAAGAGGTGTCAGCTTTCCTTCCTTGATCACTACTAGCGTTCCTTTGGAACATTCATTTTATGGATGCGCCAATTCGAACGTTGTTATTGCTGGTGTACGTACTCTATATTCCAGCGAGACCGAAAATGTTAGTTGAGATTTGATTTCTTTGATAGCCGAATAATCTGTTTTCTGAGAATTGCTGCAGTCCAGATGTAATTGCATTCCCTATTAAGAAGTAAGCGTGTGTTAACGGTTTTAGGTTGTTAACGTCTGAGGATAAGGGCTATAATGGTCGGGAATAATCTGTTTTCTGAGAATTGTTGCAGTCCAGATGTAATTGAATTTCCTATTAAGAAGTAAGCGTGTATTAACGGTTTTAGGTTGCTAAGGTATGCGGATAAGGGCGATAATGGTCGGGAATTAAGGATTGCTTTCACCTGACAATAAAGTAGTAATTTCCCCATATGCTTTGAATGATATTCTTTACAGATGGGTTTTCGTGGTTTTCATTCCCGCTTCCCACAGCTCCCCAAAATGAGGGCTATAGGCTGGTATAAAATGCCAGGTTATTCTATTATTTACGGAAAACTCGATAACTGTATTACTAAACTCTTTGAGAGGCAGTTCGGAGCCGCCAAAGGTTCTCCCATTATCGAAGTAAACGTGAGTTGGTTTACCTCTATGAGGAATGAAACATCTGAAGGCTGTGATAAAACTGTCAGTGCTTAGAGGCGAAACCAATTCCAGATAAATTGCTTTAGTGGAGAAGCAGATGAAGAGGCAAATATGAGACTTAGTAAGGTTGTGACCGCGATCTTAGCGATGATGAATCATTGTTGGGCCATTATAGTCAAACCTGGTTATGATAAACAGGGATGAGGGTTGTACCTGTGATTTAGGGAGATTCCTATCGTCATCTGAAGTGGTTCTGGAGAAAAACGATAGCAGCGAATACATCGGTAAACTACGTATTTTACAAGGCCTCTGGCTGTCGTTTTCAGTACCTTTCTCTAATAGACGGGGCAATACCTCAGTTCCAGCATGGAGCAACCTGCAGTGTGCTCCTGAAATAATGAGTTTTGCAATAGGGTGCTCTTCTGACACTATTACGAGAAACTTCTTATGATAGGGAAAACTGGAGTTTTTTAGGCTTCCACCCACGCAGAAAATGCCACCAAAATCCAAAAAAGGGATTAAGCTAACAAGAGGGCAGGACTTGATCATAAAGTTGCTTTGTTTGAGTTGATTAGCTTCCTTGAAGGGAAAAATCATGCCAATACCGAATTTTCTATTCCTCTTGATGAAAGTGGGCCAAAGTTGCGACTTGGCCGAGGAATAGGGCAATTATACTTGAGTCGCATACAATATGCAACTATATGTTCCAATATAGTTAGACTTAAAAATTTTTGAAGGGAATTGTTGGTTTAGAAGTGGTTGTTAAGTATTGATCTTTTCGTTTTAATTCAGCACAATGGATTGTTAGATTTAAATTTTGGCCAATATATTTAATTAACAAGAACAAATGACGGCCCATGCCACGACAGTTGAGAATTGTATAATTGTTGCACAGAGATGTCTCTAAATAAAAAATCAGACGGCTTACATTTTGTTGGAACTTGCTTCCAACTTTAATGGGAAATAGATTGTTCAATCTCCGAGATGCGGTTACCGACAAATTTCCTTAAGAGGTTGGGACTTACCCTTAACCACCTTAAAATGATATAGGACACAGGATAAAGTTAACAGTCACAGATTGTGACGTTTAGATAATTTAGAATTTCATTGGCTAATTTTGTAAGAACAACTGCACCACGGAGATTCAATTTAGGAATACTTATTTGCTTTAAAGGTTCGACCTTAGACTTGTAGCATAATAGGTTTACATAACTTTTGCAAGACGTACATACCTATGGATTTTAAATGTATACAATCACCGTAGTCATGCACAGATGCGACACATGAATTTCGAGCTTTGTTGGGTTCTCACAGATGCCGTATCTAGAAATCATCATAGCATGAAGTTCTAGAATAACACTCCGATAATAAGGCCACTTCGACGGGATGTAATTAAGTACTGGGTCGCCCCAATTGATTTTTTCAAGTCGCAGTTGTTACATAAGAATTATTGCGTTATTTGTACATAGACTTAGAAGTCCTAAAGGGTTAAATATTTGAGAGATATCTGATAATATTGTGCACTTAGTAGCTTTTCCTGTAGACCCTAATTGATACACAAAACATGAATTTATCGCTGCTGGAAGAACAAGTCAAGCCCTGCGTGTTTGTTAGCATGTGACTTGCAAAATTTAAGATTTTTGAGTATATAAATTCGACTGGAACTATAGTAAGGACATCTTGACAATTTGGCATCTATTTATGCAGTTTTAAGCAGCGCGAATCAGGAACCTCAGTTAGCTTCTTACAGATCCACGTCGAGAGTGTCGCTCCCAGTGAGAACATCATTCACATAAAAATATTCTTGAATATTTCTCAAAATAATTGCCAAGCCCATCGAATATTGGATACCTAATTGCAGCAAGCAACAATTAGCCAGAATAGAAGCAGGTGTTGTTCCATATACGTAATTGTATTTATTATTGTAGATTCCTATGGACTTCGTGGGATAGAAGCACCACAGAATTTGTTGTAGCCGGCACTGCTCGAGATTAAATTGAATTTGCCGATACATCTTTGCAATATCGTTATAAATAGCGTACAAATATTCTCTAAAGCACGATAAGGCGGCGAGTAAACATTTTAGATTGTAGGACCGACCATATTAATGGCATTGAGGAAAAGACTTCATAAAGTGACAACTGAACCATTGAAAATTACTTGAAGTTTGGCGGTTACACTTTCCTCGTTTATCACCGCGTGATGTGAAAGATTATAGGACGGTTCAAGGATTGTAGTCTCGACTGGGAGCAAGCATCCAAGCCTTTATATTCTTTCATAAATTGTACGTATCAGTCCTATAATAGATCATTTCCAAAAAGACATTTTTCTAATGACAAAAACTCCTTTGATCTTATGCGTGACTAACATTACAATGTAGTTTATAAGTTGATACTGTAGACATAGGGCGTGACACTACCCAGCCAAATCGGGTCTTTTGTAGATTTGGCAAACTGGGACATAATTTCACCGGCCCAATGCATAACAACTTGCAAATAACTGGAATCTTTGCCAAGGCGGGTATCCTGCCTGCTTCATAAAAGTGAGGATCTGATAGTTTAATGTTAGTAGGGATTTCTAATATAGCTAAATTGGTAGTAAATCCGGGCATAGTCCCTGTGATTTTATTAATCACTAGGCATGAAACTTTTATAGTGAAGGGAGAGGGGTGAACAATTATTTCAATACTGCGTTTCGGACGAATGTGAGGAGAAACCGTTTTTAACACAGATATGGTTGTGTTGGTTTCCTGGGTCGGGATTTAAAGCTTGTTGCAAACACCAGAGAAAACGAAGTTGTAATGAGATCTAGAATCGAGTGAAATTCACCATGGTGATCCTTAATCCTTGACGAAGCAATAAGGTTTGGGATGAGTAAGCATAGAGTACTGACACCATTCTTTTTTCAGTACTGGCGGTGTCTGCAAGACTTGTGGAGGACTCTGATCGTGCCTAAGGAGAAGTTGATGGTAACTCATAGTTAAGGAGAGTATGGTGTTTGATCTTGTATTTTTGAGGTAACTCTTTCGTTCCTTTGCCGTTTATTTACGTTCAAATGGAGATAACTTTCGAAAATCTGCACATTTGAACAATGACTGTGCACCTTTGCATAAAGAAATCGTTACTTTGCTGGCAAATGATGATTTGGAAGAGTATTTGGGCTTATCTGAAGAACGGAAGTTCATGTTGCACGTCTTGCGTTTGTAGAACATCAGATTTGTGGCATTAGATTTGTTTTTGTGGTATTGCTTGAACTCATCAGATGTTGGTAGATTTGTATCTGAGCCCAATTAGGAATTGTCTTAGAATTTATCTTTTTGGAAACAATATATATGATCAGTATATCAACCAAAACTTTATCCGAAGGCAATGACCTCATTGCGTGAGGATGCTTGAATAAAACGTCATTTACTTTCCTTAACTTAAAAGCATCTTACTATAGTAATTCGTCAAGATCAAAAACCTTCTTCATGTGGTTGTTAACAATCATTTTGGGATTGTTATATCTCGCATATATACTTTTCCATGCAACTATGTAATTATCGTTAGTAAATTCTAAAGTTTGAGGATATCAGAATCTTGCACTATAACACTAGCTTTCAGGCAATATAGTGCTTGAATGTTGGTAAGTGGTTTATCCTTATGAATAAGATCCTTGGACATTTCTCGAAACTCTAACCACTAGGATACACCATCTGCAAATTTAGGCAAATTGACTGTCGGAAGTTTAATAAAAGATGGAGGTGCCTTTATTACCACGGTAGTATAATTAGGTGAAAATACATTTAACTTACTCGTATCGATACGAGAAGAATCTGGTAATAACGATTTTGCCTCTGCAACTACAGTAGCATACGCATCCTCAAACTCCTCATATTGAATAAAACATGTTTAGAATTTCAGTTTGCATTTAAATGTCTTAAAATTTTGTTAAGTGATCTCGCAACATTTAGCATTCATGAAGCTCAGGCAATATTTGGCAAAATTCTTTGATTTGTATCTTGAGTTTCTGATTTAAAAGAAATCTTTAAATCATGTCAATTTACCTTTGATGGTACTACGCTTTCCATTCAATGTTATTAAGTACATATTGTATAGATTAGCTGCTAAATTCTTATATTAATGACGCTTTAAATTGTACCTATGTGTAATAAATTGCAATAATATAGTTGATATTTTGATATGCGTATGTAAACGTAAATTGATGATGATGTTTGCATCTTACAAATTAAATTACTCAAGCAAGTTAGTAAGTGTGACTAACAATTACATTAAAGAGGTTTACTGTGCACATAACTAAAATATTTCAACAAATGTGTTGTAACAAATTTAGGGACAACAAAAACTCAATGCAGCAGTCTGTACCGATCCAGAAGGTTGCTTAAAATTAAGGCCGATACGTAATCACAAATGATTCGTAACTGTAGCCGATATGTGTCAATTACATTCCAGGTTAGCAATGAGTTTTGGCATTTCCATTTATTGGATCTTTATCATGACTAATTTTAACCTTTACTAATCTAGAATTCTTTTTTATTATTCTAGAACTAATCCTTTCTATATAAATAGCAGATTAAATTTCCTTAGTTTAGTTTTAGTTACAGTTTTGGCCTGTTTGTTGCTGTTATATGAAAATGCTAATCTAGACGTTTGTTGTTAGTTTATTGTTAAATAAATAATTAAATAAATAAATTTAAATATATAATCCTATTAGTGAATATAATTATAGGTTTTACAACAACTAAGTAGTTACGTTACATTGGTGTCAGGTGTCGGATTTGTCTTTAAAGGTGGACCCCACAGACTACTATAAATTAATATCTAGTGCTCATTATTTTTATATTCCAGTGATAAGATGTACCAAAAAATAAAATTGATTGAAATGTTACAAAAGAGGCAGAATAAAATGGAATTTAATCAATCTAAATTACAAGAAAATATTGAAAGGATAGATCAAATAGAATTCAATCAACATAGATTTTAAGAGGAAATTGCTAACAAATTAAAGAAGGAAATGCTGTTCGCAAATTCAAATCGAAATAAACTGCACGAAGAAATTATGAACACATTAAAAGAGGAAACGCTATCGATTAATGGAAACCAAAATAAACTACACATGAAATTGAATTAAGATAAAACGCATTATTTCAGGAACTTAAATTAAGCCATGCTAAACCACAGGACGAAATTAAATAAAGGCAAAATAAGTTAACAAACGAGATAGAAGATCTTGCCAATGGGTTGGCAACAAAGTATGAGAAAGTAACTAAGAAGTGTGAAGAACTACATCAAAAGCTTATTCTCCTTACGGTAAGTAAAGAATCTAGCATGCCTGAGAAGGAATTGGCTTCTACTCCTCATGAAAATCAACACAAGAGAATGTGTAGCAAGCTGAAAATTTGCCTTTTCCTGATAGTGGCATGCCAAATACTTAAAGAGACGCTAAAGTACCCACGTAAACCCACGTAAAGCACCTTGGACCAGTTGCCATAAACAATTCGTGACAGTTGCAACATCTAATGGATGGAGCATTGCAGAAAATGCATTTGCTTTAATAGTGGCTCTATGTGAGCATGCTTTAGACATTCTACAAACAATAGCAGCTGCTCTATAGAATCACTTCGGTTAAAACGTTTCACCATTGAAGGTGAGCTAAGGAGATAAATTTCTACAGCAGATCTACAGTGACCCAATTAAGGCATCGCGTACTGAAGCTTGAAGAGAACCCCCAGGAATTAGAAACTGAAATTGTGCGGCTAGTAAGATTAGTATACCCAACTGCTCCAGAAAGTTTTATTAAATAAATTGTGGTGCAAACTTTTGTAGGCGGTCTTCGGGATTTCGATACAAAATACGCACTTAGATTCGCTCGATCATGTAACCTCGCTGGTACATTAGCTCATGTGCTGGAATTTAAAGCGGCCAAAAACCATCGAAGGGCCATGTTTGTGTGCGAGCTATTGAGGAAGATAAAGTTAGTGTTGAAACCTTAAAAGGAATAGTGTTAAGAATAGTTAGAGCTGACAGACAACGATGCAGAAAGTACAGAAAACAGAGGTATATACAGAAAAATTGTCAAAATGCTATGAACAGCTACGTTAACAATAAAAACATCAGGAAGTCACTATCGTTAAAATGCAAATAAGATAGCTTTACCTTAATGGAACAGTTGCAGGGAAGAAATGCAAAATGCTGCTGTATACAGGAACAACGCAGAGAAAAGTGAAACCAAACATTGTCAAGAATGGAAGGGTACTGCTTTCACAGCAGCACTTAGCGGCAGCTACGGGAAACCGTGCAACCATTCATAGTGAAATTATTCCAGCTATTAAGATCGGTTGTGGGAAGTGAAAAATGGCCTGCTAGTAGCTGATAATGAAGGACTTGTCATATTGTGTACGGACATAATGTCTGAGTTTGGATTTGCTGTAGATTTGAAGGATCACATGGTATGAGTTGGCAAAGAGACGCCCATTAATTAGCGAGATCGTTATGCAATAAGAATAATCCTATCAGAAAAAGTGACATTACCGCTAAGCAGCGAAACAATAGTTGTGGACCAACCGCATGAATACTACTGGGTAGGATTCATAGGAATTCTACAAACCAGCAGCATAGATATAGCTGAAAAAATGTTGATTAAGGCCAAGGAAATAACACCTGTTCGCTTAATTAATGTCAATGACATGCAAATGATTCCAGAGAAGGGCACCAAATTGGGAGTGTGCACATCTATCTTATCCATGTTACGTGGCACAAAAATCGGTAACAAGGATCAGGTTGTAAAGAGTTTACCTAAGTTGCATGCCATATGCAAATTCTTGGATAATGGCTTACCCCATGAGCAAAAAAATAAAGCCAGCCAATTGATTCAACGATATGTTGATATATTTCCCACAGGCGACGCTATGAAATGAACAACGAATGTTTTAATACACAGTATAAACACCGGTGTACCCAATCAATGCTGGCGGCTGCATTTATCCAAGCGAGAGGAAGCCGAAAAGTAATCAAGGAATTTGCCCGTGGAGGGATAGTAGATCCATCCAGCAGTTGTACTGGTTAAGCAGAAAAATAGTAACATCCGATCCTGTGTGGACTGCTGTCATTTAAACAATGCAATCAAAAAGAACAGGCACCCCCTACTCAGAATTGACGACACTTTAGTCACGCTTTCCAGATCCAGATTACTTTCGACCTCAGACATGATAAGTGGATATTGGCAAGCCAGTATGGAGGCTGAACACCAAGAAAAGACAGCATTCTCTAATAGTTCTAGTCTCTGATAGTTCACCGTGATACCTTTTCGCTTGTGCAATCCATCACCGACGCTTGAAATTAGCCTCAGAGTGTTGTCTTGGCAAATATGTCTAGTATACTTGTACGGTGTCATTGTTATTATAGAAACCTTTAATATACACCTTAAAAATCTCGAAGAAGTGTTTCGAGTATTGCAGTATGTTTCAAAACAAAGTGGAGTACTTGGGCCACGTGGTCCCTTAATAGTGTGGCAGCTGACTCAGAGATACTTCAGTCCTTATGAGAATGGCCATAATCAAAGGATAAACATGAATTGCGAAGATTCTCTCTGAAGAAGACAAGCTATATATATGGAGCAATAGCTGTCAAGGGTCATTTGAAACACTCATACAAACTATGGTAAACGCACGCACACTCAGTTGCAGTGAAGCGGAGGAAAGATGTTTCTTAAATGCCCATATAGCTACGTCGGCATCGTTGCAACGTTTTCGCAAATTCACGACTGTCAACAACGAGTAATTAGGTATTTTAGCAAAGTACTACCCGAACATGAAAGGAACTTTTGTGTTACGCGCAAAGAATTCCTACCGTTAACTAGGGCTGTTGAATATATTTACAAATACCTACAAGGACCAAATTCTTATTGAGAACTCATCACCCACCACTGAAATAGCTCGTACAGTTTAAGAGCCCAGGCAGTCAAATAACGAGATGGGTTTAACGGCTGCAAGGACTTTGAAATTGAGCATCGTGTCGGAAGAAATATAAATACTGATACATTGTAAAGACACTCTTGTCCAGGAAATTTCAAGCACTGCTCTCGGTTGGAGTTGGAAGTTCAAGAACGTCTTGGCAGCCGTACTACTGTATTCAACGATGACAGGAAACCAAATAGTGTCAAGCAAGACGAAGAAAACCACCCAGACTTGAAGGTGATGTTAGAACGGAATGATGAAAGTCCAATGCCAAGTTTGGAGGAAGTGGCCCCATTTAGTCCCGTTGTTCAGGCATATTGATCTCAACAGAACTCCTTGCAAGCTTAGGATGGCCTGTTGAAAAGAACCATGGAAAATGATGATGGAAGTAAAATACGAATGCAGTAGCGGAAATTTTGCGACAACTAGATGATGGTCCATTTGGAAGCCATACAGGAGTAAACAAATCTCTACAAAAGGTTCGTGAATGATTTTATTGGATGAGGTATAAGGATGACGCTAAGTAGTTGTGCCAAAAGAGTGTAATATACACATTTAGGTCCGTGGGGAGGCGAAATGCACCATTTTGGCAATATAACGTAGATGGCCCATTTAAAAGGGTAGTCATCGATATTTCAGGTGCATTTCCAGAAACTGAAGCAGGAAACGAATACATTTTTCTTACAAAGGACTATTTTAGTAAATGTATCGATGCATACGCTCTACCTAATCAAAAGTCTGCTACAGTGGCCTTGAGAGGGGAACTGTTTAGCTGTTCCGGAATTCTATTGCAATTGTATTCTGATTAAGGAAAATATTTTAAGTCGGCCTTATTCTAAATCCTCTCCTAGCTGTTAAAGGTACCCAAAACCAGAACATCTGCCCTTTGTCCCGTCAGATGGTATGGTGGAATGCACAAATGGAGTAGTCGGAAGATATTTGTTAAAATTTGTTTCAGACCATAAAATAGATGGGGACCAGTACTTAATCTGTTCCTGATGGCATATCGGTCAGCTGTTTAAGAAACAATAGGCGAGGCCCAGCTAGAGGGTTGTTTGGACGTGTTATTAGATTATTTGTAGTTTGGTAGTAAGCCCGGAGAGAAGAACGCTGCTACGAAGGTCTACGAAAGAAACTAGATTCCATTCATGCTAGGGTTCGCAATAAGATTCAGATTACCAGTGATCGAATTAAATTTCAATATGGTGCAAGTTCCAAAACAGGAGAATTTCAGCCCAATGATCTAGTTTGGTTGTATTAGCCTAAGAGACGACGAGTCCCTATGTCCCAAACTGCAAAGATTTTGGGAAGGTCCTTGTAAACTGATCAAAAGGATTATAGAGGTATCTGTCGAATAGGAAAATTACCCAGAGGAAAATTCGAATTGGTGTACATGAATTGGTTAGCCCCATACGCTGGGAGGAATGCAAAACCCGAACAGAAAGAACGCGAACAAAGGGAAATCCATGTTAAATTGGAAAAATAAGAGTCAATAACAGCGAACAGTTATTTACCGAATTTATGGCAACCTATTCGTGGTTTACAAACCTCTATTTGGATTACCACTGAGGAATACAGTTATCCGTTCGAAGCACCAGAGGAGTGTCCCTCGCCCATTAATCGCTAAAGGCATCCGATTTTCCCGTGTAATCTCAGAATAATTTAAAGAAAGGAATGCTGGTGTAAAAGAAATGCAGCAGGAAGAGCTAGAAATTGGAAAGGCATGTCGCTTACTATGCTGTCGCCACCAAGGTATGGGATGTATTTACTACCTTGTGACGAAACCATTGTTCCATCAAAGGCCACGTTATAAAGACTTGTGGAAGGTATTATGGAATCCAAAGAAACAAATTCGTGCAGGTCCCTGTAGAAAGTCAGCGGTACAAAAGCTCGGCTGCGGTCTAGACCATTTTAACTGGCGCGTGATACGTAAGATGCTGGAAGTAGTGTTTTGAGATACTGCTCAAGGTCCTGGCATTTAGTGTGAATCCAAAAAGAATTTCATCAACTGCAATATCTGTAGACTGCTATTTCTTAAAAAATAGGTCTGCAAGTATGCATCGCAATGCAGATTCCGGCATTTGCAAACTCAGGTAGAACCACCCCAAGAGGAAAGTCCAAGCCACTGTTACGGGATATAACAGTCTTAAAAAGCGGGCAGTATAACAAAATTCGAAACAATGGAAACAGAATGGAACATCCTAAAACAATCAATGTAGTTGCTTATTGTCTCAAATAAATTAAAATAGTAAGGAAATACCAGTAAATTAGAAATTATAATTAGGATTATTTAAAAGCATTTCATACAGAAACAATGTATGTTGAATTGCTGCATAAGAAATCTATGTTAACGTTAGTACAGAATAAATGTTTAGTCATATAAAATACAAGGTTACGTAATTTGCTGACGCACAAGCTCAGCAAGACAGGAAATTGCAACAATAATAAATTATTTAAGAAATCCACGAAAATCTGCATAATTCAGAAAAGCAAGATGAAACGAATTAGGGATAAAAATACAAAAAAATTCTATCATTTGTTTAAGCTAAAATTGAACTTCGGTTTATAAAAAACATGGAAATTAAAAGTAGGTATGCAATTTATTGGTAACCGTGTTGAAACAACTGAACGCAGCGAAACAATTAGATCTAGGTTATAAAATTATATAAAAGTTAAGTTCTTATTCTTAATTCTGTTAAATTGTTCATTGCTGTTTAATCTGTATCACGCTAATCACTTAATTAACGTCTTGATGGTTAGCACATACCCAATTACCAAGTCATAAATAAAATTGTATTTGAGGCTGAAAACGAGTTGGAGATGATTTACGGATATGCATAAGAAGACAAAGAATTGTTACTCCGACACACATTCTTCCTTTTAAGTTCTCTTGCCTTTGAGAGGTGCCTAAAACTAGCCCTTCAGCGCAATTCCTGTTGAAAAGCGAACATTAAGGGGTTGAAGAACTACACTTATACTTAGAATAGATGATGTAATTACAAATTACTCATTGTTGTAACCGATATCTGCCATTTAATTCAAGATCAACGATGAGTCATAACAGTACAATTTATTACATCATCATTATGACTAATTTTACTCTTTACTAATGTAGAATTCTTCATTACTGTTCTATAATCCATCTTTTCTATATAAATAGCAAACTAAATTTTTTTAGTTTAGTTTTAATTAAAATCTTGTCTTGTTAGTTACTGATATATATATATATATATATATATATATATATATCTATATATATAAATAGAAATATAAACGCTTGTTGTTAGTGTATTGTTAAATAAATATTTGCAGTAAATAAATAAATATAAATAAATAATCCTAGTATTAGTGATATAAATAAAGACTTTAAAACAAATAAACTAATTTCGTTGCAGTATGAGCGAAACGTAATGCGCACATATGAACTTAATAATATTGTGAGCAGATGTAATTCAAAAAAATTAAAATTACGGTTAGGGACTTACTTTTGAGGTCAGTTCCGCTTGTTATTGTGACCAATGTGCATTTTTAGTTCGCTCGGGGAACTAGGTACCGAACCTGCTGTAAGATTTTCTACCTTCTGCTTGCGTCGTATCTTCTTGCAAATAATACTAATTCATTTTCACTGCAGTTTATTAACTTTCTTTGTTTAAATGTTAAATTCACATAATAATGCGGCTCGAAGAACCAATGTCTTTAATTGTTTACTATTAATTGCCCTATAACTGTTTTAGTACAATAAAATATTGAACTGTTGTAAGTAATGGTTTATTTACATGACATTCCTGGTACTGCATCCATTCAGCCGTAAATCTTGTTAAATACTGCTCAAATAAAGGGTTGGTAAGATTTAACAAAAATGTCGGTGGAGAGAACGTGTTAAGTTTTTAACAAAATAAGAAATGGAATCATTATCCCTAACTGCAAGTTTTTATAATTTTCAACATCTTGCAATAACTTTGTAACCAATTGAGTTGTCAAAGTTATTATTTGAAATAAATGCAAATATGTAGTTTTAGTATACATAATATAACCGACTTAATTATGGTATAAATAAAATTTTCCGGAGTTGATAAATATATCCATATTTGTTTAAAGCTAGTGCATTTTCTACGTTTCTAAATATACCCATTAGACCAACAGTTACGCATCTAATTTAACTTACATTAACTCGCTAATGTTAACTCGAAACGTTAAAAACACCTATCCTGATAATATTAGTTTCATTGGTGCGTAGGAACCTTATAAAGAAAGGTAATTATTGTGGAATTGTCCAAGTACAAGTTGTAAAATTCTACTGCTCTTTAATGCCAATTAGTATGCAAACGATACAGTCAGGTACCTTTCTCGCTTTATATATACACGCATACTTTGTTCTTGGTAAGAAGCTTCAAGGCACATTATTCAGATACTGAAGATTCAAGTGCGCGAAGCGATATCCTATAATTACTGTCATTCGTAACCTGAAATATTTTAATTGCTTTTACTAAGATTTCCTTATAAACTATCGCTGATAACAATTTTATGTAATATATAGTTAATCCTACAAAGGTTTACTTACAATTGGGCATATTATTACATTTACATTTATTATAATGGACAATATATATACTTCTGACGAGCAGAATGGTAGATAGTTGTTTTGATTAAACCTAAAGAATAAGTTTCGCTTAAGTTATATTTTGTTTTTTTTTAAATGAAATCACCTTCACATTTATAATTCTCATCTTGAAATTAATGATGGCAATATTTGCTGCTCTGATTACACAGCAAAGGTATATTTTAAATGAAATTACTTATATGCAGCTAATATTCATCGTAATATTAAATTTAACAAATGATTTAAATTCCAACGGCTTATGTCAATTTCAGTAGATACAGCATTACATACAGGTGCGAAACAATGTATAGCGGTAATATGTACATATGTAACCTATGTTTAAGTGTGTGGTTTGTATTAAATAGTAAAACATTTCAGATTAACAAAATGGACATTTGATGTCCACAGTCAGTGACAACCAAGTGTACTTTATAGAATATCACATAATGTTTTACGTCAATATCAGTTCTCTTTCCAATGAAGTAACTTAAGCTGTAGTTATGGAAAACATATGACAAGGTAATAAAATTTTAAAATATATATGTAAAAGCTTCATCATCAGAAATGTATTTTTATTGGTTGGTAATCGTTCTTCACTGTTAGAGTTAGGGAGAAGTAAGTATTTCTGAATGAACGAAAGATATTGCCATAAATTGTCTCGAAATATAATATTAGGATGTTTATCTAATTCTATCTCATTTTTACTAGTACTTATTTTATAATTTTGTTAAATATCTCTAGGTTATTTTAATCTGAAACAATTTCGCGAAAATAAGGAAAGTATCAATTGATAAAACAAGTTTCTCAAATAGTTTAGATAAATTTAAGTCGGATATGTTTTGAAAATGAAGTAAATTGCATACTATATGAGGTGTAACACTATAAGAAGAACGAGTAAAAAGCATAGTGTAACCATTTTTAGTTTAGTCTTTCGTACTAGTTTGTAACGTCTTATCGATTGATTCATGAAAAATGTAAAACCTTGTAATGTATAATGTATAAAATAGTGAAAACTATGTTTTTACATACTAATTGTTTATATACAACTAGTTCTAACAAGCCCTTCTCCATTGCTTTATACGAAAGGTTTCCAAACTATACTTATTTTAAAATTTAAGTGGCAACGCGCGTGCGCGTGTGTGTGCTAGCGTGCACGTGTATGCGTGTTTGGGTATGTGTTGTGCGTTTATGTGTGTCTTTTTACGTATTATTTGATTAAGTGTTCAAACTAGACTCCGCCCACTTCTATGCAAACGTACTGCAGTTGCTCAAAATATTTTCGAACATTTAGAAGCATATCCGCGGCTATTTCGTTGCATGTATTTACTATGCGGTGCCTTAAAACATCTGATGACACAGGATGAGTAGTATAAACTTCATCCTTGAGAAAACCCCACAAAAGGAAATACAACGGTGATAAATCTGGCATTTTTGCTGGCGATTATATGCATCCTCTTCAACCATTGATCATGAAACAGGTTACCTAGGTACTGTCGCACGGGGATTGTATACTGAGGAGAAGCGCCATCCTGTTGGAATATTAAATGGTTTTCAATGTATTTTTGCCATTTTCCAATATTTCGGTTAGAAATGGATCTACACGATTTTCCAACAAATTTAAATACATTTCACCAGTAAAATTTCCAGGTAGAAACACGGGTCTAACAATACGGTTATCATAAATACTTGCAAAAGCGTTGAGTTTTTCGGGATATTGAGTGTGTGCCTCGTGAAACATGGTTGGATTTGAGTCTGACTAATAGCTACAATTGTAACGATTAACGGCACTGTTGAGAAAATAGAAACAACCATCAGAAAAACAAACGTTAACAATAAAATTAGGATCAATACGAATTTGTTCACTGATCTGCTCACAAAATTGTAAACACCGATTAAAGTTATCTATAGTCAGCTCATAAACAAAACTAATTTTGTAAGAATGAATTATTAGCATTTTAAAATACGAGGGTTGATCCCTTCGCTGCAGCCGTGACTTACTTGCTGTAACAATGTTTCAAATATGTAACCTCTATTTGTCAATATTGAATTTAACACATTTCTCCCATCGATGTTCCAACATTTCTAAAGCCTATTGGAAAAATATTATTTAACCTCTGCAAAGCACTGATTTACCGCACATATCACCTCATTATCTGAAGAAAATCGGGATCCATGCAGCTGTTCCTTAAGTTTTGGAAACAGTGCGTAATTTCTGGGGACCAGATCCAAAGAATATGGTGTATGCGCCAACAATTCAAAGCCTGCATCAGCTATTGCAGCCTTTTCAATGGCAGATAGGCGACTGAGTGTGTTATCCTGATACAAGAGAACACCTTTGCGCAATCCTCCCCATCGTTTTTCTTTAACTGACTATCGCAATTTGGAAATTAAGTTAGCGTAATAACCACCTGCAATTGTGACTCCTTTTAGGAAGTCCGCCAAAATTACACCTTTAGCATTTCAAAACACAGATAACATGACATTCCCTTCCGATGGTTGCATTTCAAACCTTTTAGGTATGTCCGTTCCTTGCTTTACATTTTTATCTCTACATCATAGTAATGAATCAAAGATACATTCATGCTTACAAATTGTGCAAGAAAATTCTCCTGTACTTCTCTATACCGTGTTAAAAGGTAGTTGCAAATGTCTATCTGTGCCTGCTTGTGAGCATCTGTTAACATTCGTGGTACCCATCTTGCAGACTGTTTTTTGATCTCCAATTCGTTCGTAATTATATTGTATGCCAAATGTAGTCATGTAGGCCTGTATCCTCAACTATTTGCCTAATGGTCACTCGTCGATCTTGCAGGGCAAGATCATTAACCTTTTAATGTTTTCTTGGGTGGTGACAGTTGTGAACACTTCACTTGCATTTTATATGTACACGATTGCCTATCACAGTTAAATTCACATCATCATTTTTTAACTATTGCATATGATACTACAGACTACCTTAATGAATCCACAAAATCGTGATGAATTTTAGTTGGAGTCACTTGCTTTAATTGCAGGTACTTAATAACAGCTCGTTGCTCGCTCCATTTCACTACTGATATGCAACTCGCTCGAAATCATACTTCTACTGCATACAAGCGCTAACAGGTTCAAACCTGTAGTTTTGTAGTGTTTATCTAGCCGGCTACTTTACGTGAAAATAAATAGTTACTTCGGCGTATAAATGAGTCAGGAGCGGAGCAAAGCGATCAGCTCTCGCATGTTGGACAGCTGTTCTTGAAATACCTGATTTATTGGCTAATTTTTGCGTACTTATCCTTCGATTTATAGAGACGTGACCTATAATTGCCGTTTCGACTAATTGAGTTTGCATCTGGTTTTCCGCCAGAAGTTTTCTATTGGATACAGATCCCGTTCCATGAAATTTCCATATTAAATCCACTACATAATTGTAATGCTTGCTTATCTCTTGACATTTACTGATATATTTTTTATTCCTTCACTTTGTTTGGAATGAACCAATGCATAGTATATATTGTGACTTACCTACTAACGCAAAGCGTAACACTAATTCATGTCTATTGATCGCATATAAAATTCATTTAAAATTGCTACACATATAATTTTAACTAATGTTCAATTTATCCTCAGTATAC
>JAHWXV010000092.1:0-10805 GCA_024586415.1 Phrixothrix hirtus | reverse complement strand
TTTTTCTGAAAAAATGCGTTGAAGCAATTTATCAGAGAAAATTTCCGGAGTTAAGCAGCCTTTCGCCTATCCAGTAACTTGGATGGGTGACCGTTACAATCATCGTTTCCAAAATAAACGTAGGCAATAACCTAATGATTTGTGGACACTATTGGCATATGTGCGTAAGAGAAAGTCGTGTGTTGTTTCACACCAGATTTTTTTAAATACCATTCCGTGGAGTGATGAAAGCCGTTTTCATAATAATGGAATTGTAAACCGCCACAATTCCCATTATTGGTCGAACCAAAATCCACATTGGATAAGAGAAACATATTTTCAACACATTTGGGGGGTTAATGTTTGGTGTCGTTTACTAAATAGCCGTATCGTTGGTCCGTACTTCTATCATGGTACTTTAACTGGTGCACGTTATTTAAATTTTCTGCAGACTGATTTCCTCGAATTTCTGGAAGAAGAGTCATGGGGTGGCAACAAGATGGTGCTCCTCCTCACAACAAACAAGAGGTAACGGAATATCTAAGCAGGGTCTACCCAGACCGCTGGATCGGAAAATATGGATCTATACATTGGCCTGCACGGTCACCAGATCTTACTCCTATGGACTTCTTCCTTTGGGGTTATCTTAAAGAACTTGTATACACTACTGCGTCTATTAATTTAGAAGACTTGCAAAACAAAATTATTCGAGTTTGTCAAAGAGTTAACACCGGAAATGATAACTGCAGCATGCACAAAAACTTTATTACATAGACTTGAGACATGTGTAACACAAAATGGACAACAGTTTGAATGCGCGCTAGAGTTATCTTGTGTTTTCGTGCATAAATTTTACGTTTTTTGTTATTGCCTATTTCTTTTTTTTTTGGTTATTTGTATTTAAAATATCTTAAGTTTGATATCGTTGCATTCTAAATAAAACAGGCTTTTTATTGACATAACAATATACAGGGTATTCCATTTGGCTTTTCAAATTTGACATTGACAGCACCGAACTTAAACGTCAACATAGATTTTTGTTTACAGATGTAAACTCTCTTACGACTAATGCATAACCTCCAAAAATCAAAATTTTTGTTCTTGTCATAACGGAGTTATTAGCTGAGGTGAACGTTCTGGGACACCCGGTATAGAAACAACAATGGAATGTATCGCTATCTGCGTATATCGTACAAAATATCAAGAACATATTCGGAAGATAAAATATGCATAGTTCGCACGGCCTTGCTAGAACAGTTATAATGGAATATACGAACTCTAATGGTACTACATCAATTAAAATCTATATATAAGATTTAACTAATCGTGGGCTATATAATAATTATGAGAAGTATTTATAAATTCGCTAAACATTAATAAAGCATAGGCTTTAAATACCTAAGTTAACTTTAGATTAATTTAATATATAATTAACTAATAACATTTCATAATGTAAAGACAAATTTAATTCTTCGTTTGTAACAGTTGATTAAAACGTATATTTGTACAGTCGAAATTGAAAATTCATAAAACCAAGGCGTGTTTTTAATAAGTTTTAAGTTCATCTGTTTCCATTAACCAGAGATGAATCAGAATTATCTTTACATCATAAATAACAAAATGATTCATAATAACGTTTACGAAGCACTAACAAATTTACCAGGGTGTAACCAAGATTAATGTATTCAAGTTTACTCACAAAGGAACCTCGCCAAATGTGATTCTCGATTTCTTTAAAACTTTACATATGTATGTACATATACCATAGATAAAAATAATTGACATGTATTTTTTTTATCAACAACCGAAGCCATTTAAGAGTGAAATCGGCTCTCCAAATTAAGGTGCAAATTAATTTTCTCGAATATTTCGAAAACAAGAGCAGATATAAAAAACTGTTAATTAGCGCTATCATTTATTTTTAAAGCACTTTCGATTAATGTATATATCATCCCAATGGCGCACCAACTTGGAAAGTATTAATCTAAAATTAGGGATAAATACCCCACAAATTAAATATATGTCATCTAGTTAAAAATTTAATTACATATTCGAAGAGTACGTTAAAAAATCCAAGTTATCATATATCACCACATAAGGACTATACGAAAATAAACAATTTCTTTGTAAACCGAACGTTTTGGGATAATAAAGTACACTAAATTCGTCTGTTTAACAAAATATTTATATTTTTGATGGGAAAGATCAATTGTATAGTTTTACTATTTAAACAGCAAAACGCGCTTAAAATTGAGTTGGAAACACGAATTCGTTAAATATCACAAAACGAATAAAATTTACAAATTTTGAACTAACTGAAATTTAGAAACCATCATAACATGTTATGTCAATGGTAATATTGATTTATAGTGATATCTTTGAAGCTAATGAGGAAGGTAAAATAAACATGAGACATTATAAATCTTTATTATGAATTAGTATGGAGTTCAATGTAAATATCCGCAAACGTTTTCTGTAGCTTATTACTATGCTATACAGTAATGCATAAATTTGTTAAAAATTCAGGGACGAACTTTTAAGAAAAACACTGGAACCCTTCGCTATACACATTTTTACTTTCTCTTACGTATATCAAATGTAGTATAGAGTCATGTTTTCGCTCCAAATTTTCGTTGTCCAGCTTTTAGCGGAAATACACGTTCTCAGGTCCCCTGAGTCCGAAAAACATGTTTTTAGAAATTGGTCTGTGTGTGTGTTTGTACGTGTGTGTGTGTGTGTGTGTGTGTGTGTGTGTGTATGTGTGTGTGTGTGTGTGTGTGTGTGTGTGTGTGTGTGGGCGTGTGTGTGTGTGTGTGTGTGTGTGTGTGTGTGTGTGTGTGGGCGTGTGTGTGTGTGTGTGGGCGTGCGCGCTCGCGTGAGCCGGCGGGCGGGCTGTCGGGCAGGCGTGCATGCGTGCGTGCGTATGTGTACGTGGGTGCGTGTGTGCGTGTATGCCTGCGTGCGTGCGTGCGTGCGTTCGTGCGTGCGTGTGTATGTGTGTACGTATGTGGTCAAAATATCTCGAAAACTAAACGTCATAGAAAAGTTAACTTTTATATACAAGTTTATTACCATCTTAGCACTTCCATGTAAGAATTTAGTTAAAATCGAATGACCAGAAGTGCCACTTTATTCTTGTGATTTCCAGGTTTTT
Organism: Phrixothrix hirtus; assembly: GCA_024586415.1. Lineage (NCBI taxonomy): Eukaryota > Metazoa > Arthropoda > Insecta > Coleoptera > Phengodidae > Phrixothrix > Phrixothrix hirtus. The sequence continues at coordinate 7,672 of JAHWXV010000092.1, read as the reverse complement.
TGAAATTTTCTCGAAAACGGCTCAATGATTTATTTTAAACTCGCCACGTTTCTTGCGCCAATAATACTGTATTACATGAACTAATTGGTTTCTGTGAGAAAATTTGTTGAAGTGAGTTATTTAGAAAAATCTCTAGAGTTAAGCAAGGTTTTGTCTGGCCAATAACTTCGAGGAAAAATTAAATTTACTGATAATACAAAATTCAAAAAAGACTTAATTAGATGAGATTTTTTCAAATTGCTGGATAAGGAGAAGAGCGGCGATTGAATGGCCAGCCAGATCTACATATTTGCACCCCTACATTAGTTTTTTGGGGATATTTGAAAATCAAAGTGTACGTTAATCAGCCGTGACTTTAGATGATTGAAAAGCAAGAATTCGCCAATAAATACGACGTATGTCTCCAGAATTTATTGACTGTATTCAAAATAGCTCGTATTTCTTGACCAATTCTTGCATTTAAATGGTCTAAATTCAGCGGCCGACTAACGTACACTTTACTTTACAAATATCCCCACAAAAGTAATCTAGAGGTGTTAAACCTGTAAATCTGGCTGACCCATCAACCCAATCCTATCTATCGATTTGCAAAAACCTCATCTAAATAAATGTTTTTGAATTTTGCATCTCAGTAAATTTAGTATTATAAAATTTTAGGATAGTTTTTCTTTTAAAATTTCCTTGTGGCCCATATCCATAATTGGCTTACCGTATGTAAAAAAGTGCTCTTTTGAATTCTTTATTAAAGAAATATCGATGACGTCATATCTCCTACATGACTCATTCTGTACACAAGGTGAGCCAAGAAGGAATATAAATATTTTAGGAAGTAATAGAACTTCGAAAATTAAGGTCTGTTTATAACATAGACTAATGTGCGAAATTCTGAAATAAGGACGATGTAGCCATTCAAAAAGGGAAGGGAATGACCTGTTTTCTATCCTTGCTTTTCAACGAAGCAAACTATCAACTCCAAATTTTCAAAAGAACTTAAGAGTGTTATACCATTTGATTTAATAGTAAAGCAAATGAAAAATTAATTTTTGGAGGGATAGTTTGAGGGGGTGGATTGTGCACTCTTACCCCTATTTTTTTTTATTTTTATCGTTTTAGATAAATCGTTTATGAAAAACAAATTTCCATAGTTTTTCTTACAAAAAAGATATTCTTATTTAAATGCGATAGAATGGATCGGTTTTGAATAATTTGACTTTTAAAATGAGTGCACACTGAGGGAATTTATTAACGTAACATCAAAATGGTAATGCAAAATCAAATATATATATATATACAAATAAAAAGTTAATAACTAAAAACTACAACAAACATTCAAATTCTCCATTTTTCTCAATGCAAAGGTTTAGTCGTCGTTTCAAAGAAAACATAATTCGGTTTAAAATGTGATCATTGTCCATTAACACTCTGCACTCATTTTTACCTGTCTTCTTAATTCTACTGCATTATTAATTTCCAAACTGTAAACTTTAGACTTTAAATGGCCCCACACAGTAAAGTCCAATGGATTTAAGTCTCGCGATCGATCAAGCCAGTGAATAGGTGCATCTGCACTCCCTGTCTATCCATCTTTCAGAAAAATGTTGATATAACCACATTCTAACAGCCCTTGTAAAATGGGGCGCAGCCCCGTCATGCATGAATATCATTTCATTCCTCCTTTGTAAATGCACATCTTCTAAAATTTGAAAAGCTAATTTTCCAAAAAATCTACATACATACATATCACCGTTCAAATTGCACACTAAAATAAAAAATCCAAGAAGTTGATATCCCATTGTCGCTGCCCACACACTAACGTTAAATGTATGTTGGTAACGGTATTTTCTCACAGCAAAAGGATTTTCTTCACCATAAAAATAGGAGTTATGCATGTTAAAGACGCCTTGTCTTGTAAACGCGGCCTCATTGGTGAAAAGAATTTTATTGAAGAAATGTGGATCTCTTTGATTTTTTCTAACATTATCTGAAAAAAATCCATTCTAGTTGGTAAATCGTCAGAAAGAAGTTCTCGCACTTTCCGAAAGTGAAAAAGATGCAAAAACTGTTCACACAATACTTACTGTAGATTGGGAATTATCAAACCTTAATACTATTTTCCTCGTGCTACCCGTTAGGTCTTCTTCGACAATATTTAGAATTTGTTCTTCAGTTTCTACTGTTTTGGCAGTTCACGGTCGACCTGTGTTATTTTTTAACTCCAGTTTTCTTGTTTCCCTAAGTCACCTCTTAACGTTAAGCAACATCCTCAAATTTGGTACATTTCGAAGAGGAAATTTTTATACATATCTTCTGATGACAGCATTAGCATTTCCCAGACACTCCCCCAACGTAAGTAGCATGCTAGTATACTCGTCACATGTCTTAACAAAAGAAGAATACGAGCAAGAAGAAGAAGGTACCGTCAAAATGTTTTTGTTTGAGCTGAATTGTGACATTTCATGGCCTACGTCATAGTCCCACACTATAATAAAAAATTATTGAACTTTTACCATACAAAAATCTAATGAGATAAAATTAAAGTACATTCTGTGCGGCGGCACTGTATATGAGCCCCCCATTTTATTTTAATTTAAACTCATTCGGGTTAATGTTGGTTGCTGCGCATCTCTGACGTATGTATTGTTTCAAAGATACTTTAACTTTAACGTTAAATACGAAAATTAGCTGTTATTTAGCCGTGGCGGCAAAATATCCGCGCTGGAGAAAAACCTCCCGCGTGTGTTAACTCATAGATTAAACGAAGTTTAGGAATAAATAAAATGTTCCAGGAGTGCCATTATCTAATTTAAATTTCTTTACTTCGATTATTGTAAACTTGAAGATCCCGAGAAATTAATTAACAATGTCAGATTTATTTTGCCAAACGTACTTTCGCAAATTTATTTTACTTGCATACTAAATATAACAAGGATATACCTATAGGCTGGCCAATCGGTACAGTAAAGACTAAAAGGAAATTTTACTAATTAAAAATATATAAATTTATTAGAGCTACATTTTAAATTTATTTTGAATATACAGGTTATCCCCAGAAATGGTTTCGGCAACAGACTCGCTCAAAATTTCACATAACAAGGTGCACTATCTGAATAATGTACAGATAACACTCGGTCTAGCACAGAAATTCAGGTAGGGTGGATATGGCCCAGTTCAGATAGAATACCTCTCCTAAAATGGTTCGAAAATATCAAAATAAAGAAAAATTAATTGTCTGTAAAGGCGGAAGAACCAGTTGTAGAGGAACTCCTATCGATTGTGCAGGGAAAAATATTACATGGTACAGCTAATCGAGAAACTCGTACCAAATTCACTTTGCTATGGCTAAAAGGTAGTAAAACTTCTACTCTAGACACATAAATAAATAAGTCAATTGAGAGATCAAATAAAAGTCGTAAACTTGGAAAACAAGTAGACCACGTCGTTTATTGCGTTCTTAATTAACCAGATTTAATATACAGATTCAAGTTAAAAATAAGCCTGGATTGTAGGATTATATTTGATGAACAGTCGGATTTGCTAAAACTTCTTGCAGTGTTGCATAAAGTTGCGGCTTTTTCATATACTTCTGTAATTAGTTCAGACACCCCAAGCTGAGTAATCTGCAGTCCTGGGATATTGCAAGTACGAGTAGTGTTACAGGTTGAGCCAAAGGCTAATATTTAATTAGAAATTCTGCATGCTGCTTATAAATATTTTAAATGTATCTGGTTTCACAAGAAAGGTTTTTGCAAACTGAAAATTAAAGATTTTTCGCTGTCTATTTCTTCCCGTCAGCCCATGTGGTGCTAACGAGAATCTTTAGAAACCGACTATTTAAAAAAGAAAGCTACCAATAAGTTCCCGTGGTTGCCGTCAAGCTTAGAGCTTCAACGGGTATCAACATTGGGTTAAACTAAAGGGGGCATATTTTCGCATTTAACTATGAATTCGCTCTGTAATTGACTCCTTCTCATCGGGAGGAGGCAATCTTGTATTTATTGTGTATGAATTCAGCAAGACGGAATATCTTCCCGTTGTAATAATAATTCATTTCGAATATTGATAAGAATGTACATATATTTTTTGGTTAAGGAGTTCATCCACTTTTAATGCACTCTTGACAGCCAAGCATGGCATAACTTACTACCAGAAATCCTAATTTAAAGTACTATCCTTGTAATTGTCTCATTGTCACTTTTTACTAAAATATCATAATTTTCCCCTTCTTCCTCTTTTCTCTTTCTTTTTTTTACGTCTGATTAAACCAGTTGGCTATTCTTTCTGGTTTACAAGTTCTCTTTATGGCCTTAGCGGACTTCCTATTAGTGTTACCCGAACACGATATTAATATTGTCAATTTTAGAAATGGTGTCATTCCATTCTTATCATACCTTTTGCTTCATTTATTTATTGACTAAATCTAATAGTGTTCCTTATTTATTTGTTACGACTTCTAGTTTTTCTGGTTATTCTTCGCAGAATTTGTATTCGTTGTCTGGTGTCTACAATCACTAAACAAATACTAAATATATTATTAAGAATATAAAGCAAAATGTGCTAATAACGAACACAAAATGTATATTAAACAAGGTGCTTTAGGAAAAGCCCAAAAGCTTTTGAAACTAGTTTTTTTAAACTTCAAATTTAACTATAACTAAAACTTTGAAAGAAAGAGTAAATAACAAATATATTTGCAATAAACTTTACAATTATCGTAAAATTAAACTATGTAAACTGGAGAATTTCTACAAATAAAAGACAAAGAAAATAAGAATTATATAAGAACATTCATTCAAAAAGTTTCGCCATCTGCGAACTTCTATAATAATATTGTAACAAAAATAAAAAACAATAAAAATTTAACGGAACATTCTGGATCAATCCAGTAGATTCCTTATAATTAAAGTAAAAGTCAAAGCAGACGAAATCTCACCTGATTATGACAAATGCAATTTTGTCGAAACAACATGAATTAAATTCAGATTTATTACAGAATGAAGCAATACCTGGAATAAGTTTATTTCATATAATACGTACCCGATTGTGTCAGTGCATTACGTATATTTCTTAGTAGTCGCGGCACGTGCAACTACGTTCTGGCTTGCAGAGTAACCGGTTCGTGATAGGCACCTTAGTCTGTATACAATAGCGTTAGGCATTCCTGGGGTAATGCTGGGATTGTGACTGCGCTTGTAGCACGTAGGCTAAATACGTCAACACTGACCGGTATGGTGTCGATTCCGTAAGTAGAGAATGCTATATCGACATAGGGTACGATTAAGGCTAGCAACCAGGTCTACCTTTAAGAATATTGCTAAAATGAACCAATGCAAAGCCTCGGGCAATCAAAGCCATGGTGGGCTGCTGAGATTGAACAAGATTAGCCCACCTTGGAATAAACGCGATAACATGGAATGGCAAGTGGGAACGTGGAACTTAAGAAGGATGTTGGAAAGAAATATGAGATTTTGAGTGAAATGAGAGAGGGAGAACGCTAGATGTGCTGTGTGTGAGTGAAACTAAGTGGAAAGGGAAAGTAGTGATAGAGGCGGATGAGGGAAGTCTAAGTTTCTTGTCTGGAGTAGAGTTGTACGCATGGTTCAAAGGGAGTGGCATTGATTTTGAGCGAATTTGCTAAAGCACATGTAAGGGAGTATGAATTGGTGTGTCCCCGGCTACTCTGGGTTCGAATGAAGATAGGCAACAGGAAAGTAGTGGTTGTAGCGTGTTATGCTCCAGTGAATGTTGATAACCAGGATGAATGTGAAACCTTTTGGATAGAGTTAGAAGCGGTACTTAATGCTTGTCACGTGAATGATAGAGTGATTTTACTGGGTGATCTGAATGGATGGGTGGGTGTAAGAAGAGAAAACATAGATCGTGTAATTGGTCCTCACGACGATCCCAGAACGCATAAGAATGGGGACGCGTTAGTTAGGCTATGCTTAGAAAAGAGCATGTTTGTATCGAATACGTAGTTTAAACATAAAGATATTCATTTGTATACTTGGCAAAAAGGAGAGCCTAGAAGCATGATTGATTTAATCGTTTATGATGTGAGGTTACGTGAATTGGTAAATGACACACGAGCGATGAGAGTTTCTGGATGTGGGACGGAACATTTTCTGGTAATTTCTAGAATTTATCTCGGTAGAAATTGCGTATATAGGAAAAAGGCAGTTGTTAGAAAGACTAGAGTGAAGGTGGAAAGATTGCAGGAGGAGAATGTGAAGAGAGGAATACGTACAAAACCTAGAGAAGAAAATGTTGTCAGAAGAATCCGAATGGAAGTATGAAATTGGAAAAGGTGACATCGAATGTGCAGGGAAGAGGTTGAACGGCATCGTGATAGAGTGTGCAGCTAAAGTATGTGGAGTAAGTACTATTAGAAAGTCAAAAAAGAACGCATGGTGGAATGTTGCCGCGGAAGATGCAGTAAAGAAAAAGAAAGAAATATGTAAGAGAATGATAGGAACCAAATATGAGAAGAACAGAATGGATCTACTGAAAGCGTTTCGGATTAAAAAGAAGCGTGCAAAGGAAGCTGTAAAGGAGAGGAAAGAGCGTCTGAGGGTGAAGGAGGCAGTAATAATGCAGAATGATTTTGACGGTAATAAAAGATTATTTTGGAAGTGGGTAAGGAATGCGAAGCAGGGTTTAAGGAACCGAGTAAATGGAATACGGAATAGCTAGAATGAAATGGAGTTGGATGGAAAGAATATTTTAAAGGGCCGTATAGCAACAGGGATACTGGGATAAGTGTGAATGTGGGAAATGCTGGAATAAATAAAATCCTAGAGAACAATAAGAGTATAGGTATGGAAGAAGTACAAAATGCAATAAAAAGGGTTAAAAATGGAAAGGCTGCTGGAGTAGATGAAGTTACGATCGAAATGTTAAAGTATGGCGGTATGCGACTAGGCGAATAGTTGTGTAAACTATTCAATGCTTGTGTTCAATCAGCAAGAGTGCCAGAGGACTTCAAGAGTACTATGAACAAAGAGTGCTTCTGTACAAAGGCAAAGGTGATAAATATGAATGCAAGAACTATAGAGCTATAAGTTTATTAAGTGTAGCTGGGAAGGTGTTTGGTAGAATTATAATTGGCAGAGTTTGCATAAATACTGAAAGTAAGATATGGGATGTACAGTGTGGGTTCATGCCTGGACGAAGGTGCGTGGATCAAATGTTTAATTTGCAGCAAATGGCCGAGAAGTTTTTGTATGTCAATGAGAAAATGTATTTTACATTTGTGGATTTAGAGAAAGCGTATCGTAGTATGAATAGATGCAAGTTATGGGCCACTTTGACGGTGTATGCTGTAAAGGGAGAACTACTGAATGCAATAAAAGCAATGTATGATGGAAGCAGAGCGTGCGCGAGAATGAACGGTACGATTAGTGAGCACTTTGAAATTAAACAACGTGTAAGACAAGGATGTGTGATGTCTCCTTGGTTGTTTAATATATTTATGGATAAATGTGTGAGAAGTACATGTGAGGACTTGAGTGGTATAAATATAGGCATCGAAGATGTAAAAGTGTTGATGTATGTAGATGATGCAGTACTAGTAGTTAAAAGTATAAGCCAAATGCAACGAATGTTGAATAAATTTGTAGAAGTGAGTGAAAGAATGGATCTGAAAATCAATAGTGGCAAAACAAAGGTAATGGTT
>JAHWXV010000076.1:0-20680 GCA_024586415.1 Phrixothrix hirtus | reverse complement strand
TGGTTTGAACGCATGCAAAAGTGTATAAAACTTAAATGTGAATATTTTGAAAAACAATAAAACAGTTTGTTCCAAAAAATTTGTTTTCTTTCCTAGTTTTAGTAACTACTTAAAAGGCAACCCTCGTAATAAGTATGTTATGGTTCATAACGGTGCTAGTACTGTTATGAAACGGAGTAAAGGTTTGATATCAAATTGCCGTAATTGGCTGATAGTTGTCGTTAGTACAAAAAATAGTATACGACACACGACATTAAGTACCTGAGTACAGCAGGTCTCGAAAATTAGCAAAACTCAACACTGCGGGTCTCATTTTTCTAATTTTTTATCGACTGCCGATCGTGTATCGTGTACATCAGAACCTGTATTTAAATCCATTATGGCAGTTGTTATTCACCTCATATACAATATACAGTGTAGAAAGTACTCATGGAATAAATTATATAATTTCAACACCAATAATATTTGGCAAAAAGGCCAAGGCAGGTAAACTAGTATTTTAAATTTTGTTTATTTTAACTTACCTCGCATGTCTGTAACGTCATCAGTTTCCGAGTGATGAAGTCGCATGCACTTATTTTAAATTGAATAGTACCTTTTTAAATGTATTCTTGAATAGTATCCAAGAGAGTTTTTTTATTTTACTTTTATTTTTAACAGGTTTGAGATATTTACACATTTATGGAAAACACGAACGATTTTAATAAAAATTCTTAAAAACAGTTATAACAATAATTTCAAAAACCTTAGCTGAACAATTTAATTACTATCGTAACAAATACTCAAAATGTTCGGTGTTAACTCGTTGACACATTCCCCATCTATGGTAGAATTTCTCCCTGACGTTGTGCAATATGTGGGTGTTAATCCTTTAATTTATGTTGCAATCCGTTCCTTCAACTCATCTAAATTTTGAGGTTTTATTTAATGGACTTTGTTTTTTAAATAACTCCATAGAAAAATCCAATGGAGTTAAGTCTGTTGATCTAGCTGGCATGTCAGGAAACCTTGTAATCCAATCCACTTATTTGGAAAAATATTATGTAAGTACTCTCGAACTGTACGCGCATAACAAGCTTGTGCTCCATCCTGTTGAAACCAAATGGTGTCTTTACGAATACGTGGAACAAGCTTTTCTCTGAGCAACTCTAAATACCGTTCCCCATTAATGCTATTATTAAAAAAAAATTATGCCCCAATATACGCTCAGTAAATATGCCTGCCCAAAAATTTACCTTTTCTGGGTATTGAGTGTGGTTTTCGCTCAACTAGTGGGGATTTGCGGCAGCCCAGTATTTACAGTGGTGGCGGTTTACTTTTTCCGTTAGAAAAAAATTTGCTCTACAGGGAAAATATTCCTACCATGCTCCCAGACTTGAATTCGTCGGTCTAGATCATGCTCATTTAACTCCCGAAGTTTATATCGATGTAGTTTGTCTTTTTTGAAAAATGCCAACACGGGTGTATGGTTGATGTGTAGAAGATGTTGGATTTTCTTCAATAGTTAAAAGTACGCTAAGTTTCATGTCCTCGCCAACAAAGGGAGCTCTCTTCGTAAAACTTTTATGTGACCAACTTCTCGTAACTGTGCTTCAATTTTAGGTACCGTTTCTTGCGATATGGGTGTTACTCACGACAAAATTACTAGCTCTGACTAGGTCCTATCTCCTTCTCCATTATTAAAATTTGAATTCGATGAGTTTCCGTCATGTCGCATTTTCAAATAAAATGATAAATTGATTATTGAATTTGACGACTTGGCGTAGTCACTAATAACACTCGACTATTAAAAAACAATTTAATAATAAATGATTACTTTTAATTTTGTCTTTACAGAAGCATTACGTACTAAAGATATAAGAAAACAGAGAGCACACCTGATACCTAAGAATATTAAACATTCGTATTTTCCATAAAAGTAAAAATATTTTAAAAACTATTAAAAATAGAAGTATCAAATGTTAGTTTCTTGAGGAGGTCACTAAAATGTATCACTCAATTTAAAAAACATTCATGTGATATCATCACTCAGAAACGCAGGACGTCATGGACATGCAAGATAAGTCTAAATAAGTAAAATACACCTTTACATGTCTCGGCGTTTTTGCAAAATATTATTGATACTGCAATTATATAATTTATTTCATAAGTACCTTCCACACTGTACTATACTGTCTAAACTAGAAATGTTTAAGCTTTTTACTTTGTCTTATCCTATATGAAATATGACTAGAAGAGAAGACATTGTTTCTTTAAAAATTTTCGATGTCGAAATATTGGTGGAAATATGTACACGTTTTCGGGTCCCCAAGCAAACTTTGTGGTATTTCAAGTGACCACCGCTTATTTGGGCAAATTACTATTGGCGGTGTTATATCGCCATTTGCACAGAAAGTACACAACAGTGAAAGAAGCTTTGGCTTGTGCATAATCTATCTTATAAAGATTATGAGTACCTCTAAGAGCAATGATCTTTTGACCTTTTGAGCACAATCGGAAATTTGTCTTGTCCTCATTGAATGTACGGGATGGATCTTCCAATACACCTATTAATCTAAAAATCGTTGCGAACTATTTTAATTGTTGAACTAGCAGAACTGATCGTTTCAAGTGTTCAAAAGTTTACTTCCGAATGACGTTTGAAAAGACTTTCAATCATCCATGTCCAGGTATGTTGTTTTTAAATGGTTTTTTTCTTGGATATTTTTTTAAAAAGACCTTTTCGCTAGCTACAATGTCCGTTTTTCGTCGTGGAAAACCTTTTTTCACACGTAAACCTATCTATTTGCAAAAAATATTCGTCTTTTCTATAGTAAGAATAGGACTAGGGTGTTACGTACTTTATGAACATTCCGTATATTTATTTTATATTTTAATATCCTAAATTTTTCTTAGTTATTTATTAAGAGACTTATTTAGTTTTCATTTTCATTTAATTAATTTATTGACAGAATAACTGATTTGTTAAATCAAACTTACACGAATGAGCCCTAGATGGCTTCATTAATTATTGTCCTTTATTTGAATTTAAGGAAGCTCTTATTCCTGGTAGCTTTAATTATTTTCCGAGCCTTGTTTATTTTTTGTTGGTATTAAGATAACTTATTACCTTAGTTAAATTCAGGTAAATCAATATTGACAAAATGTGAATTATATGTACGTATGTATCGATAAGACATTCTAATTTAAAACCTTTAAATTTTACTCAAATAGAGTCACCAATTTATAATTTCAAGCTTCATTACTAATTTCAGTTTGTTTATAAATGATACAATTGATTGTAAAAGTCAAATTTCTTACTGACAGGTTATATTCAAGATTCACTTTTGCAAAAATAATTTTATTTATCGAATGTTAAATAGATGTACCTGTTTGAATTTATACTGTAATGTTGATGTCTTTGTACTATTTTTAGAAGACGAATTGTTTATGTTAACTGCGATATGAAATTTTTATCCATTGTTTAAGTTAAAAATCGAATAATTGTCGATACTGGTCTTACATAGATTCAGATAAATATTTCTTATATTTTATTTGTTGTATGTAAAGATTGTTTTCTTACAGGAATTTACGGCCGACTTTCAGCAAATCCAATTTATAATTGTTCTCTCTGAACATTATCGTAATCGTGGCGTTCATTTCTTTAGTATTCTTATCGGTCTTAGTGGTAGGCAACGCTCGTTGCCCTTCTACATACTGAGTGTTCGGTACATCCGAGCGTTCACTACCAATCATCCTATTTGAAGATTATTTACATATTTTCTTAGTCTTTTCAACACACCTATCATCACTAATGGATGTATTACAAACTATATTGGCGATAGCACTAGTAGAACGTTGAGTTATAAGTAAGGTAGACGACGTGACGCCCTGGAATTATTTTTTTTGTCTTTCCCTTATTCAAGCATTGCTGATTGCAATGCCGACAACGCTTGCGTCAGACTCACGACCCTCGACTAACAACAAGCCGATCGGGCAACGCTTTCTAACCTTTGTTTGTGCTATGATTTTTGACTATCAATCCAACATCTAAGCAATCTGGTTAAAAAGCACACCACCTTGATTAAAAAGTTCCTGGAACTACCACCGTGTAGCCTTCTCAGTCACCCGAATTCAATTTTGTTTATTTTGTTAGATTGGCACATCTATTATTGACATTCCCATTACATTTCAGCGTCATAGCTTGACACTTGTAAAAGTTACGCCGTCTTGAGCACATTTGTCTCTGTGCGTCTTTTCGATTTTTTACAATTTTAAAAATGGAACTGAATTTTCAACAACGAGTTTGTATTAAATTTTGCGCTAAAAATGGATTAAATGGTGCTAGGATCTTGAAAATGCTGGAAAAGTGTTTCGGCAACGATACTCTAAAGAAAACTGTCGTTTACCAGTGGCACGAACGTTTCAGAAGTGGCCGTGAGTCCATCGAGGATGACAAATGCAGCGGCAGACCATCAACATCGAAAACCGACGAAAACATCGATAACGCGAAAGAAATGTTGGTCAATAACTGCAAATTAACCATCAGAGAGCTAGCAGAGAACTTGAACATTACTTATGGATTCGTACAAGACATTATTGTTAATGATTTGGATTTCCGTCGTGTTGCAGCAAAGTTGGTGCGGAAAGACCTGAATTTCTTCGAGAAACGAGACCGCCCTGTCACCGCAAAAGACATGATTTCCAATGCTGAATCCGACCAATATTCATCAAGTGCATCATTACTGGAGACGAAACGTAAGTTTAAGAGTACGATATACATTCTAGGCATCAGGCGAGTGAATGGCGTGCACCCAATGAGCCCGGACCGAAAAAACCATGCCGTTTTCAAGCAAAAAAGAAGGCGATACTCACGGTTTTCATGAATTACTACGGTGTTGTCCATCATGATTTCTTACCACAAGGTCAGACAGTGAATAAGGAGTATTATTTGGGAGTTATTAGACTGTTGCGTGAAGCAGTTCGCCAAAAAAGACCAAATTTGTAGGCAAACAACTCGTGGATTTTGCACCATGATAACGCACCGTCGCACAATAACATCATTATCCGCGACTTTTTGATCAATAACGGAACAAATATATCCTACAGCCACCGAATTCGCCTAATTTGGTTCCCTGAAAGTTTTCTGTTCAAACGAGTCAAAAAACTACTACGGGGAACGCGTTTTTTCAAGCCGAGAAGAGATAATGGAAAAATGGAAGATCGCTCTGATGGCCACACCGAATACCGAGTATAAAAAATGTTTCTAAAATTGGACCAAGTGTTGGCATAAGTGCGTTGGAGTCGATGGGGAGTACTTTGAAGGGGACAATATCAATTTTCATGAATAAACTTATATTTTGCGTTTTATGAATAAATTCCCGGAATTTTTTGTTCAATGCCTATGTTGTTTTAACAAATTTATCGTAGTACGAGGCACTCTATATACTTTTGAAGCCTTCTTTGTGGAGATTCCTTGCTTAACAACTTATAATGCCAAAGAAACGTTCTTTTCAGTACAATTCTTTTGGCATAAATTTTTAGTTTTAGACTTTGGCATTTTTCTACAGATAAAAGGACATAATATACCATTTGTGATTCCAAGATATAAAAATTGAATGAAAAATTAATATTTTCTTGCCTAAAATGTGCTACAGTTTATTGCATAATTTATTAACACTATACTATAAAAAAGCTGCGTAGCTACAGGTAGGTATTATAGTTATTGACAACTATTTTATATAGTATCAACAACTTTCAGGAGGAATGGTGCATACTTCGGAAGATGATTCCTTGGTTCATTTTAAGAAGAAAAGTTCAAATACCCCTATATTCTAAAATGTTTCTTTAAGGACTTAGAGCCCGTCAAAGATGGAGAATAAAATTCAGTTTTTAAATTAATACCTTAGAACCCATTGTCATTTTTCCGTGTATTTCGACACATGGTGTATATTTATTATTAGGCATAATGCGCACCTATATTACGAAACAATTATGCAGTAGGTTGCCGCAAAATAATAAATGCCATCTACCAGCAGTTGACATTTATCATTAATTAATTCGGCGTTTGCTCAGTTTGCTAAAAGATGCCACATTTTTTTCTCACGCTGAATACGGATTTTGCAATGGAAGGGTACGTACTGCCCATAGAGGATATCAAAGGCGGTTTTCTGCTCGAATATTAATAAATTCCAGAGCGTTTACTGGAACATTTAACAAACTCTGTGAAAGTGGTATTGTTCCATGTAGTCGTTTTCAATCTGAACATATAACAACTCAGCAAAATATGAACGAAGTGGAAAAAATTCTTCAATCGGCAAAACGTAGTTCATCTACATGTACAAGAAGAATAGCTGCAGGTATCGGTGTTCCTCATGTAAGAGAACATGTCTAACAAGTACAACATCTTGAACCAACAGATTAGAATTTTGTGAATAGATAAATGCTAATCGCCGTTTAGTTCCAGTGATTCTTTTCATGGATGAAACCCCTTTTATCCATAATGGTATTAATAACACCCACAATGATCTCCGTTGGACTGATGAGAATGCATGTATATGCTAGTGCAGAATCAAACTTCTAGCAAAGATTTTCTGTAAATGATTGACATTAGGTTGATCGGTCCTTTTGTCTTACCGGAGCGTTTAATAGCGGCCAGGTATTTAGAGTTCTTGCAATATTGTTAAAGGATATTAGCCACAAGCATGATGGCACTCCTAGTCGACAGGTGTCACAATACCTAAATCAAATTTTTGGGGAAAGGTGGATCGGACGTGGTGGTCCCATCAATAAACTATCTAGGTCTCCGGACTTAAATCCATTGGAAATGGACTATGAGGATGGATGAAAAGTGATGTTTATAAAGTAAAAATAAATACGCGCGATGAACTAATCGCTCGCATTCTGGCCAGTGGTGTTGTAATAAAGCAGCGTTACGAGAACTACAAAGCACAACACGTAATATTGTTACCAGAGCAGGTGTTTTCAGTTTGGCAGTGGGATTCTTGAACCATTCCTTTATAATTAATGCTTTTTTGTAATGTCAAAAGTTAGTTGCCAAAATTAATAAAAGTACATTTTTGTTCAAATTAAACATCTTTGACATGCTCTAACTCATTAAGGAAATATTTTAGAACGTAGGTGTATTTGAACTATTTTTCTTAAAATGAACTAAAGAATCGCCTCCCAAAGTATGTACGGTTGTCTTGAAACACCCTGTATAGAATTATAATTTATTAAGCGGCACTAATATAGTTTTTATTTTATTCCAACAAAATAATCATAGATTTTATAACTTTTACACAATGTCGATAACTAACCAAAGCTTAATTTTCAGGTATATAAATTGACACCCCCTAAAAATGTCACAACTTTAGTTAGATTCAACATTGCACTACACATTTGGTGTGAAAGCAAACCAAATTTAGTAAAATTGAACTGAAATGAAATATGTCTCTAATGTTTGCAAGAACGTATAAAATCAATTATTTGAATCACTATTTCAGCTTTTTATGTTTTGAAATGTCAACAACTCTACGTCCGCAAAGGGAGCAGATGGAATATTTGTCCCCTTCCACGGGTTGAGTAAGAAATGTCAAAAATTGTAATCGTAGAAGTGATTGAGACATGTAAATTATTTATTTCTAAGCTTTGTTAAAAAATGTGTGCGGACGCCCATGTGTCTTTCTATGTAAAATCTTTGTAAACTGAAAAAGGAGTATTAAAAATTCGAACGAAATTATAAAAAAGTAGAAACAAAAGGGGTTTATTTAAAAAACTCATACAAGATACTTGCCGCTCTTTTTAATTACGAACAATGCGTCTTTGTTTTACTGGAATTTTACGGTATTTAATTTTCAAGATGTCGGTAAAAAGTAAACATACATTGTTAGGTATGCTACTTACTATAAGAACAATCATCTTCAAATTTGGACAATTTATGGTTCACAGGAAAAAGCAAATTATGCCGTAATTTTATATACAATTCTCATTACTAGAAAATATTACATAAAACAGGGTTAAGCACAGAACATTGTTAAAAATATGTTATTACGATTTTAAAGAAATATGTTTTTGTTTCAAAGTAACTATTTAGTCAAATAATTATATTCTACTAGTGCCAGCGGCTTCTAAGTATTTCATGACTTACTTCTGTTATTATTTAGTTATGCAAAGTTACTAGGAAAACTTGAAAATACATAAAATTCCTAAGGTTGAAGTCCAAAATATAAAAATTCAAAACGAGAAACGAAAGTATGGTAAAACTGAATGTGCAGTTATTATGTCTATTCAGAAACGCCTATCTGGATATAAATAAAATTGTGCAGATAAAATTAATATTCAAAACTGGTTGTAAGGTTAACATAATTGCCGACTGATGCTGTAAATATTACAGGCACCCGTTTGAGATACCAGTGCTACTTGATTTAATGCGAAATTTAATGAGATCAAGCATGCTTGAGGTATTATCAAAAATAATAGTTGTTTTGGCAATTTTTGAAATAGTAACACCTCAATTGCGTCAATTTTTAAGCAATATCTAACAATGCTTTATATAAAAGATTATTATTTTTAAACAATTTTTCCAATGTTTTTACAAAAAATTGTCAAATGTTTTTACTATTTCTAGGAATAATTTATCCAAATTTAAAATGGTTGTTGAAAATGTCAATATAAAAAATGTACTAATTAAGTAATGTTAAAATTTACACATTTAAATAAGTTACTATTTATAAAGTGCCTGCACAGGAAACCGTTTCCTAAATCCAAGAAAAACTGACAGGGATAATCTTAAGAATATTTAAACTGTCACGTTTAAAGAAATTTTAAGTTAACGAAATGCAAATGTATAAAGCTAACGTATTTCAAATAAATATGCAACAGACACCGGTTCAAAATAAATAATAGTGACTGACCGAGGGAAAAATTGTCATGGTTATACAGGAAGGCTATAACATACTCAAAACCTTTAAATTTAGCGTTTTTTGTTCCCCGTGTGAAGGGTTAGTTGTTCCAAGAGCATCCCATTACGAGTTTTCTGGTTAAACCAATTGTAAGCCGCGATGAGCAAAACTCGTTGCAAGTAAGAAGCTGTTTACTTTCCATCACAGCTGTGAGATATTCTACGATTAAATAATCAAGGTACAAGAGAGAAAACGATCCCAGCTTCCATTCATCTATAAACAAACCTGGAACGAATATTTCTCATGTAAGTGACGTTTAAAAGTTTAATTACCATAACGAGAGAACGTTGGAAAGTATCTCAAATTTATCTCTTTAACTTGAGTAGTTTAATCTACAATGTTAACAGAAGCATAACGTGTACAAAGGATACCGTTATGGCAAACAAATAAGTCTTGAAGTCATTGTGACTCTTTGAAAGGGCCGGTAAATTTTTTGGTATTTCGGTAACCCCATATTAAATAGTTAAAGAAGTACACCGAGAACATAGTGTTTATTATAACTGAAATCGGCTGCACAAAAACAAGTGTATGCCCATATTACAATTTTTGTACTATAAATAAAAATATATTCATTAATAAAGTCCGCTCGATAGTGAAATACTCGCGGTCGATCTCGAAAAAATTGTTCAGTATATTTTTGAATCCCCACGGCCTTTTTGGGAAATACAATCTACACTTGAAAGAAATATCTGTTTTACTTGCAGTTTTCTGAAGTGACAATTTTTGAACCTATTTTTATCATTTCCGAAATGAACCGAGTCTGCAAGGTATCTTGACAAAACTTTATAATTAGACTAAAATGTTGTGAAATGGTTTAAATTATTCTGGGGGAAGAAATTCAAAAAATTATAATAAAATGAAGTTATTTATCGAAAGAAAGATTCATGTAGATTATACTTAAAAGGAAAAACATCGTTTAAAAAGCTTGGTCTCTATAGGTAGTACTACGAAAAATTCGTATTTGTGTACCATAATATATGAAAATTAAGCATTCTATGATTGTGCTCTTTTGGCAACTTATATTTCCGTTTCAAAAATTACTCTGTGGAATTTTAAATGACACATTAATAACGGGTTCGACTTGCTGCATTGCACGAGTGTGGTGCTTATTAGCAGCTTTTCATTTATAAAAAATAGTATAAAAACCAGGAAAACTACAAAATATTGTACTTTTTTGTAAAATGCTGCTGATATGCACTGCACTGGGGTAATGCAGCAAGTCGAATCTTAATTTAATCTATTTTAGCTTGGAACTTCATATTACGCTCAATTTTAAGCTAAACTAATAGCGCGATTTAATGCCGAATATTCACATGGTTTTATTTTATTTGAATTTCTTAGTTACACTAATATTGTAGCCGTTTTGAACTCACTTAAATCTGTTCCTTTAATTATTTCATTTTTAAATTCGATCAATTTTAAGAAGTATTTGAGTTACAATACCTAGATATGGTAATGTTACTTTTGGCTTTCTTTGTAAAACCGTTGTGTCGTCAAGGTGCAAAATTTCAGTACGATGTTTTGGATTTATCTACCAAATTTGTACGGAAAATTTACACGTGCATTTTATTTGAGATGATTTGGCGAATCTTAATTACATTTATATTTCTAGGAATTAATCTATCCGCTTTCAAGAGCAGCCATTTTGAATTGAATGTTCCGCTTCTATAAACATTTCTGCTTTTTTTGTTTTTGGATAATTTAGTTACTTTAAGATTAAGGACATTTATGCAATTTAAACTCTGCTCAAATATTTATTTCCACTCCTTTTTCGTACGGCTTCCGGCCATATTTTACTACTGAATTTCCTGTAATCATAATTGAACATGATTCTGCTACTGAATCCTGCTTAGTAATTCGTTTAATTTATCTAATATATTTTTCTTATATTGGCAGTAACTTGATATAAGTTTATATTTAATAACCAAAATTCGATTCTAAATTATTGGTAAGGGTCTATTTTTTTCAAAATTGATTATTATGTAAATTAGATTTGTAAATTATTTATTCCAGATTCTACATTATTTGTATTAAATATATTTTTGAGGTTTCTAAATTTAAAATTAGAAAGGGTTTGTTAAGTTTATTGCACCTTTCTTTGGTTTTGTTAATTAATTAAATCAGTTTGCATTTAATAATTTAAAAGATAATCTCTATTTTGGTAGAAAAACTTGGAATTGATTCTACAGCTAAAGTTAAATTAGATTGCCATTTATAATGCATACAGATTACTGCTGTTTATAAATTTTACAGGACCGATTTACTTCAAATCAGCCAGCCTATTATAATTTTCCCCCTTCTGCTTCATTGTACCAATAAATTGATACTCATTCTTGTATTTATGCAATCTATGAAATTGTTACTGTTATTTGCTGTCAGTTATTTATTATGCTGTGCAAAAGTGCCACTGGTTTTTGCCTCGAAATACTAATCTCGCGTTTTCATCCTTTGGAGTTTTTAAAATCTAGTTAATTACTTCAAATTGGGACCTTTTAAATTAATATTTACTAAAGCAGACTATACAAAGAACTTTATCTTGAGATCATCTCTTACATCCTAGCCAAATGCAACTAAATTAATGTCACCTTAGTAAGTTAACAATTTTTAGCACGCTAAAATATACAAACCGGTTCGTAATAATCAAAGTTGCATTTATTTGAACAGTTTTAGTACTTAAAAATTTTTCTAGTCACTTTATAGTTTTCAATCTTTAATACAAAATTGGATGCCCATAAATATACTGCGTAGAAAAATTTAAAACGTGAAATCAGACTCTCAGAATGTAAAAGTGCGCTAATATACAGGGCATTCTATTTATAATTATAAAGTTGATTGCTTCGGGTTTTATCGGAGTTATTGCTTTCAGACAAAATGTGCCCGTTTAGGTGTATACGAGATTCGATCAAAAAATTTACGAAATTTCTACTTATTTCAAAAATATTTATTTATGCATCACGGTATAACATCTCTTCAAAGTAGGCCCCATCGGATATAGCACACTTCTACTTGGACTGTTTCTAATCCTCAAAGTACTTATGAAAAGCTTACAACTTCTGCAGAGTTTGTGATTTTCTGGTTCTGTCCAACTTTAGAAACAGAAATAAATAACAAATGCCATCGTAGTTGAATACCGTGGCTGAAGTAATACTACAGTTTTGTTTTTTGACAAAAGTTCGCGAACGAGTAATGAAACATAAGGTGATGCACTGTCGTGATACGAGGGCTGCTATTTATGTATCCTGAATAATAAACAAAAACAAATATTTATCGTTTAGAATGTTTTTATCGTTTTTCAAAATATTCTCGCGATCATCGATACACTTTTGCATACGTTTGAAACAATTGTAGAGCAGACTTTTCACTCTCATTGAGGTATCTCCAAAATATGCATTGTGAATGCATCAACCGATTTTTCTGGCGTCGAAAAAAGCGTTGACACGTAGTTTATTCTTCGGGAACAAAAACAAGTCATGGCGGATGAGCCATCAATTTGATGATTTGACCGATCAAATATTGACTTATTTGGGCCGATGTGTGAGCGATGGCATTGTCCTGGTAAAGAATTGTCCTGCGCAATTTGTCGTTTTTTCTTATTTCATCAAACACTTCCCGGCAAATAAATTCAGAATTGATCATTCTATCATCATCTAGTGGCACTGTAGCCACATATCCATTTATCCCAACGAAACAGGCGACTATTTGCTTTGAAGTGCTTCTCGCTCGGGGTTTGGAAGACCCATACAATCGATTGCTGTTACTGTCGGGCTCATATACATAGATCCAAGATTCGTCACCTGTGTATTTTGCAGTATTTCTTTGTACCAATCGACATGAGCCTGTTTTTGAGCGATAGTCAAATTATGCGGAATCCAACGTGAATAAATCTTTAACACGACTAAAATCTTGTGTATACTTGTCACACTAATGTCCAGGGATACCTAAATCTCACGGTATGCCGCATGATGATCTTACATTATTAGTTCTCACACAGTATCGAGTTTCTAGCACAACCGTCGATTTTGGACGACCTTGTTTAAATTCGTATGTGAGCGAAAGACGGCCACGTTTTAATTCACTAAACCAGTGGTTTTGGAAGAAGCTTCATCACCAAAAGTTGAAATGAGTTGAACCATGCACTGTTGTTGAGATAACCCACGTTTAAAGTCGTAGTTAATCATCCCACGAAAATGTCCACGAGTTGTATACCACCATTGTTGTCAATTCCAGATCCAACTTCCATGAGTAAGTTTTTCGCAATTCTGGCCATGTATTTAGAATTGCTTCATACAAACGGCTTAGAACTTTCAAGTAATACTCCTTATTGACTGTATGAGTTGGTGGTAACAATTTGTAATGAACTATACCGTTATAAATGAAAAAAAAACAGTAAGGCAAAGTTTGACGTTCGATCGAACTTAGCATGCTTTTTTTGGTCTTGACTTTTAAAGAAGCACCAATTGAGATGATTGGGCTTTTAGTTCGATGTCATACTTACACATATATTTTATCACCTGCCATAGTGCATTGGAGCAATGCTGGATCGTCAACGACTACGTTTAATGCTCAAGTAAGTTATGTGGGGTACAGACTACTTCAACAACCTTCTTAGCAGTGATATGGCGATTATCAAGAACAATTTTTCTAATTTTATTCACGTTACCGATAGTTGACGTGCTAGTTCATTCAACCCTCCCGTTATCTTCACCGGTTTCATGGACTTCTTTGAAGCCTTTTTGCCACTCATAAATGCTTGTTTTTTCTACAGTATACTCGACAAGCTTTCTTCAACAATCCACCACGTTATTGATTTTATTGCATGTCTAACTTAAATCAATGTAAAATTTTCGAGCACGCCAACATTTGACACCCATGTCATGAGAATGTTTGCGAACGACAGGAAAATAAATTGTTTCAAAATGCCCGAAATTCAAAAATCTGGTATTATTCATACCAAATTATCAAATTAGAGAAGTAAATATAATTTCGATGAGACCCCCGTATATATAATAGCATTTGGAGTAATATGCGGCCGGTGATGCTATTTTCGGCTATTTTTGACAGTTTGCCACATTGAGTTATAGAGTTACGGTCGTCCAAGTAAACATCTATAGCACTTATCGAATGTGTAACAGTAAAAGTGATGACTCTAGCAGAGCAAAGAATTTTTGTGAAAGTTACACCGTATTGGATTCAGTGAAGAACTGTGTAAATGGCAATGAAAACTTTCTGAGGAACAGATGAGACTCGGGTTTATGACTGTGATGTTGAACCAAGTTGTGGTCATCCAGTGTGTGGGGGTAATTGAAAGCCAATTCAATGAACGATATATGCGAGGATAATTGTTGTTTTTATTGGAAAGGCTATGGATTTATTCCAACTAGAGGTTTTAAAGTGTTTGGGGGATGATGATGCTATGCATAGAAAGATGTTGGTATTGTGGAAAAACCATCAGGTAACAGGCAAGACACTTGGACCACCATGTTTACCCTTCAGGCTATTTCCCATATTGAAAACAATCTTGAAAGAATATGTTTGAGCTGTGAAAGGAACACCAGCACGGGAGATTTCTTTAAAGATAATGTAGCAAAGGTTCGAAATCTTTCTTTTTCTATGAAAATAATGCACCTTTCAACCCAATGGTTCCCAAATTTTCTCGACTTGCAATAGATTTTTCTGCGACGCCCAGATCAGTGCGCAGTTTTGTTAGTTGAGTTAAAAAGATAAACGTAACACGTATTTCAAATTCATAAAAAATTTATGTAAAAACAATGAAATAAGTACGCACTTTGCACAGCCATGCCATTAAATAAATAATTTAGAATAAGTGGAACAGGCGAGTTTGTTCTTCACTGAAATATTTGAATCAAATTGAACGTACCCACCCTCATTTCCTGTTAAAATATCATTTTTGTGCAGTGAGTACCGACAATCTAGTTTCTTGTAAATATGAAATAACTTTAAAGTCAGTTTTTAAGTTGCGAAAGAAACCACACTCTATTTATTTTTCTACTCCATGACTATAAAATCTTCTCGGCCAAGCTGTCAGGTGAAGATTCAGCGCGATTAAGGTTGGCGTACTTTTGTTCTTTCTCTTTGTGAAGAGAGTACATGTGCAGCCATAATTCAAATGTTGCCACTAGAGATCCATCATAAGGTTACCGTAGTAGCTCTGATATCTTCAGATAGTTTCTTAAAAATCTTGCATTCACTGGACAAAGTTTAACATATTCTAAGGCAAGATTCATTCAAGGGTTGGGATGCTTTGATGCGAGTCCTTTTGTATACATGACAAATGAAATCCAAGCTGTGTTTCCAATAGGCATCTGCTATACGAACACACTTGTCCTTCTTAAATTTTTACAAAGAATTGTATTCAGAGTCTTGGGAAAAATGTTCTCCTCCTTCATCATTGTTTTTGGTTGCACCCATTTGTAACTCAAATTCCTTATTGTTACTTTTCCATTTAATTAATTACTGAAATCCTTCACCTTAGTGTTGAATTTTGCAACGGATGGTACTGTTACACAAAAGTGTCTTCAAAAGTTATTTACCTCATCAATTATAATGTTCACCAACTCTACAGCAGCTAGTAATTAGAATTAGTTGCTCTACGATGAATACTTTATGACTGTATTTGTAATCCTGTATAATGCGAGGAGTTCGGTTACTAAGATACGTTAGAGAATTGTCGACAAGCATCTATTTTTATTTAATTTTCAGCGTAATTGGCGCCATTAGTCAGGCATTAATTGCGTTTTAAGCGGTCTCTGATTATCATCATCAAAATACCTTTTCCAAATTCCAAATAAATGGTGGGACAAATAGACAAGAACCTCATTCTTGTCTGATTCATGGTGTGAGGTCTTGCGTTGTCCAAAAATTTGACTTTTTTCGTTAGTCTGTCTCTTTGTTACTTGTTTTATTGTATTTATTGTCAAGAATCGATTTAGGAAGTCATCATTTATTTTATATACGGGGGGAAAGTATAAGATTTACTGGCTGTTAATTCAGTTCCAACTCAATTTAATATGCTAACACAATGTTATAAGAAAACTTAAAGCTTAATTACTCCGTATTCATTCATACACCAGGTGCAATATAAAAGAATTTCATCGTCAGTTAAGAACAGTATTTTAGGTATTTTGGACATTGATGCTAATAAAGTGTCATAATTACAAAAGTAGCGAATCATTTACATACAAGGGAAGTCAAAAGGGATAAATTTTGTTAACCAATTTACTGAGTTGTGTCAACTACACCGATGCTATTGATATTTTTTTATTTAGCATCACAAGCTATACCTCTTTCTGGAAAACTCCCGTTCAGCTTCACGTAAGATTGTTTACTATTTTATGTACAGAGTACACCAAAGACTCGGCAGCTGTCCCCGAAACAGAGTCGCGCTAAAATTCTCGATTTTATCCTATATGTCATCAAATCATACCCTACTTCACTGCATTAAGTTAGGATCGCCTTCGCACACCCGCTGTTAAGTTGTATGCGCCGTAACGACGTTTTGACACGGGACAAAAGCGAGTACAGTATTTCTGCAGGCTTTGACAGAAGGAACATGTTTTATTCATTTTTAAAGAAGATTGAAATTTTTCATTTCCATCTGTATTTTGGATAAATTCAGTTGATGAGGCTAGGAAGTTCGGGGTCTTTATTATTTCATTGATTATATTAACACTTACTTTGATTAGTTAGCATTTTCACCCAAAACTAAGTTTAAAAATAAACTAAAAAAAAAAAATTACGAAAACTTCGCCTAAGCGAAGCCCTACAAACATTTAGAATTATATGACTTCTCTGTTATACAAAACATAACAGATATGTAGTCTATATACTCAATGATTTCAGTCTGTAGTAAACTATATGTACATTTTACACATGTGGCCTTTTTGATTTTTTGTAACCAATTGTTAGTACCCATCTTATAATTGGGCAATAATTAAAGTAGATGCGTATAGATGGCGGGAGCGAAAATTCAATTTTATCTTGATTTTTAAACATTTTAATATCATACAGCGTTAGAAGTACTATTAACTTCTATTGACTGTAAATGGAGTGATCATGGTTATAATTTTTACATGATGTTTACTTGCAGCGGCACAGACTAAAAAACTGTTATATAGTCATGGATACCAAAAACACTGGCACTGCCATCTAGTATTTTAAAATAGAAGGACTGGAGAACATTCTAAATGCACAAATTTTAAACAAATCACACATATTTCTATTCCAACCTAAGTAAATCGAATGACTAGACTCAATAAATAAAAATTAGTAAGAAAGCGCCCTAAATACGTAAAGTTGTATTCAAATTGAGCGACCATGATGGCGGCGTTAGCATCCTATACGCATGTATTAAAAACGTCAAATTTTACAAATTTAACATGAAATATGTATCAATATACATTGTTATGTATTCACACTAAGCAAATAAATTACACATACAGGAAATGCCCTAAATACCTAAAATTGTTCCAAATGGACCAACTAAGATGGTGGCGTTATATGTTGTGTTTATATATTAAAAAGGTTAAATTTTACAAATTTAACATTATGAAATAAATTACACATAAAGGAAGCGCCCTAAACACCTAAAGTTGTTCCAAATGGATCAACCAAGATGGCGACGTTATATGTTGTGGTTATTTATTAAAAACGTACAATTTTACAAATCTAACATTATTATATACATATGCAGCAGTGTACATTATTTTATACATACAGTAAGCACACATATAACAAAACTACCACAACTTAACACTTTAACTGTGCACTACCAAATGTAGTGTTTCAAAACTGGACCCACGCACGTATCGCAAGTTTGATAGCTAGAGGCGCTTCCTTAGTATCCTTTATTCGTGGACTAAACTAATAAGAAGATAGTTAAACTGAATTGTGATATCAATGATTTGTGATGCAGGCGAAAAATCCTCGTGGCGATTCGTTGACTCGATAGTTTTTGGGAACTGTGAATAGTATTTGATGGGTTTTTCAATTTAGCCGACAATCAGCAAGTTACATGCAAATCACATCAGGTATGTCTTATTTCGACATAACAAATAATTATCTGCATATTTTGCGGTGACGTAAAAATTCGTCCATTTCAAAGAAATACAGACTATGACAATGATTTTGAAACAAAATAAAGTGGCGAATGTTTGGATGCTTTTTAACAATTGAATTTGTGGCATTATAGCTACTGTATTGTAATGCACTCTATACTTAAATTTAAATTTTGATTAGAATACCTTTTTTCGATTTTACACTTTATAGTCGATAAATTCCTAACAAAAATTCGATTATAAATCATATAAAAACGTGAAAACCTTTCTAATATCCTGAACGAGACGGAAAGATCATCCAGAAGTTCCGTTATATAATTAGTAATAGGCGCTTCCATGAAACTAAATACAATTTCTGTAACATTTAAATTTAACTGTAAAGATTATTTATTAGATAATAATGTTGTGTTGAGAATTATATGTCTATAGAGCAGTGCTAAGGTCATGAGGAAGTGGAAGGAGAAGGCGGCATGATGTTGAATTGTTATGCTTATTGCTTAGTAATAACGGAAAAACATATAATTGAAAATGCGGCATTTTAATCTCCATAAGCAGTTAAAATGTTTATATTTGAACTATAGTAATCATAGATTAAATCAATATTACAATATCAAATTGAAGAGTTTACAATAGCTGTCAATATTTTAATAAAAGCTGCACGTATAGATTTTGTAGGAATATAATTTTTAAATGTTTCTTCAACATTTGCAGTGAAAAGTTCATAAAAATGCAGTCCAATTTTCTTTTATACACTGCAAAGGCTAAGACTTCATTTACGCAGGCGCAGCTCTGCGTTTAATCTGCGTCGACGCAGCACTGGCGCTACTTCCGTGTGAATCGAGCCTAAATTGTAGATCATAAAAGTTAGCAATAACTAAAAGTTGCTATCTTTCAAAGCCTGTTTTATAATTATACTTTTTTAGAGAAAACTGATTCATTTTCACGGTATATTTAATGTTTCAAAAAATAGATATACAATCGATTATAGTTTTAAATTGGCAGGGAAGAATGGTATAATAAAGAAGAGCATATAAAAATGTTTGTGTACAAATTTTAAATCGTTCATTAAAACGCTTTAAGGTACTTTAAGTTTAGACCATCTACGTGTAGCATAATAATAACAATTATGTGCGGTAATATGCAGTCTTTCTTTTATCTTATTCTAATGCTGGTATTTTGCAAATGCGAGAAAAGTTGCATATTTAAGAGACAAAATGAAAATTTCTGTATTTTTTAATTCTATTTGCCGCAGTACAGATTAGCTATAGATATACTGCGGTATAGGTTAACGAGGAAGGCATGTATGGTGGTTTAAATTGACAAGTTGTCGTTACAATATTCGGACCGTAGGATATATTGGGTCAAATACAAAATCGCATTATAAGCGTACAGTTTACACTTGTCGCTGATCAGATTTAATGATACAGCTAACAATTAAATAAGTCAATGAACTGCTACACTTTAATACACAATATTCACGGTATATTTAAATTCAGCATAATATGATTTTGAAATACTCTGTATATGGGTATCACACATAACAAAATCAAGTTTGTAATACTTGCGATCTAATTAAGTAATGCGTGACAAATTATAACTAGCTCATAACAAAATTTGTCGAAGAGTGGCCGCAGGTCGTTAATGACTGCAACTAGTAGCTAAGTATTTAAAAAATATTTTACTAAAAAGATAAGCCGCCACATTGTTGTTTTAGAATTTTCCTTCCTGGGCTCTTCTCGTAGTTCGATGATGAAAACTGGAAAGTGGTGGGAATTGATAATGTTGTTTAAGATAAAAGTATATAATAGTTAAAATTAACTAATTAATTTAACCTGTAAAAAGGTCACTGCTTAACGCGTTAAAATTAATAAAGTGAAACATTGCTTTATTCAGTATATCAAAAGGCATTTCATGTTTACATCATAGATGTAGTAGATATAGAAATAATAATGATTCATAAAACTATAAAAACTCACATACAGAGCATTCTGCATAGTTTATAAATGAACCTTGTAGACTCGATTTGAAATTTTTCTTCAGCATTATAAAGCAAAGAATTTATCTATTTTTTTGTTACAAAGCAAGGTTTTGCACATCTGCATCCAGCGGTTGTAAACAAGGCCGTTCTAAAGTTTCGTCTATTAAAGCAACAAATATCAAAGATTATCATTAAATTTACTGATTAAGGCAGTTCCTTGTTTTACTGAATATCACATAAATATTTCAAAATTAACGTTAAAAATATCTGCAATAATTGCAGTAGAAACTAAGATGTCAGATATTCAAACAAATATTATTTAATAAAGCAATATGTAATTGAAAATGCTGAAACAAATTGTTCAAGATTCCCTAGCGCGTGGTTTGATTTCTAACTAAATATAATTACAATATTGCAAGGCTAGTCGGCACAAAAATCGCATAACCTAAGTGAACATGCCACGGATTCTAGCTCAGTAGCTATGCGGTACAGTATGGGGGGTATGGTGTAATCGGTGTAGGTATATAGTTGTCAAGCCTAACACTTTACGGCTGGTCTCTTGTTAGTTCAGACAATCTCAAAGTCAGCTTAAGTTAAAAGTAAAAAAAAGAAAGTACAGTAAAGAGCAAATAGGGCGCCAGTCGTTCACTATAAAAAAAAGAAAATCACAAAGAACACCCGAACGA